>VXBP01004268.1:108691-121629 GCA_013400115.1 Rhinopomastus cyanomelas
TTTTCTGTCAAAGAGGGGTTTTGGAAAATCCACGCTGATCCAGAACTAGTGCAAAAGAGTCCCAACCATGAAGCACAGTGTAGAAAATGGCCTAAGAAACCTGTCCCCTCGGGGACACTGGCACATTCTTATGACACAGGGAAAGAGAAACACGAGGTGGGGGCCAGGAGGCCGTGGATGGAAGCTGGAAAGAAAGAGAAACTGGAGAGAGGTGGGGTGGTGGGTTCTGGTTTCAGCAGTGGGGCTGGGGGGTTATTTGTGGGGCTGTTTGGTTCCTTGGGGTTTTTGGATGGTTCCGTTTTGGGTTGAGGGTTTTCATTGGGGTTTTGTTGGCTCTTTTTCTTTTGGGGTTTTGTCTGTTGGGAATTTGTTAGGCTTTTTCCTCTTGGGGTTTTTATTTGTTGGGGTTTTGTGTTGGGATTTGTTGAGGTCTTGTTGGGATTTGTTTGTTGGGGTTTTGCTGGGGTTTTTCCTGTTGGGGTTTGTCCCTTCCCCTCCCCATCACATGGTGTAAGATGACCTGTTTGGGGATTTGTTTTCCTGTAGGTCTGAGCTCTGGACCCACAGAAGGCCCAGCAGCGCCGGAGAAGGGTTTGGTCACGAGCAGCCTGGTCACACACACACACATACAGAGGCAAAGCCACCCCCAGCGAGGTACCCCCCCAAACCTGCACCCAGCGGGGACCTCCTGAGAGAGACCTCGGGAGGAGGTGGGTGAGAGGGCGACGACCCTTTCACCCTCCCAGTGCTCCAGCTGGACTCCAGTGTTGCCTTTCCTCCCTGTGCCGGACCAGCAAATCCCAGTCTGACCCCACCAGGATGTCCAGGAGGCTCTCAAGATTCAAAGGCAACCCCAAAGTGTGAGGTGGGACCCCATGGGAGGGGAGAAGGCAACAGGTTCCTTGGGTTTGGGAAGGGAAGAAGGGCCTGGAGGGACAACCCACCCCAACTGAGGACCTAGAAGAGAAGAGGTGCTTCTCCCCCAGCTGCGGGACGGGGCCCATGGGGCCCCCTAAGCTGCATCACCCTGGACTAAAACCATCCCAGTACAATGGGCAGCTCCCCAGTTTGCTCCCACCATGGAGCCCCACTGCCCCTGAGAAACTGGCTGGGTGCTGTTTTACACTGGGCTGGCTGGGCTCCCTCAGCAACTGCTGTTCTCTCCACAGTCCGCTGCCACTGGTTCCAACTTGGAGAGCAGAAAAGGTGATAGGGCTGTTCATTTCATTCACATTGAGGTCTTTGAAATTTATTTCATTTCTATTTTATGTCATTTTATCTTATTTCCTTTTCATTAATTTTAATTTATTGCAATTTATTTTAATTCATTGACATTCATTTTATTTCCTTTACATTTGCTTTATTGCATTTAAATTTTCATTTAATTTTGTTTTTTATTTCAGCTTTACTTCCTTTTGTTATAATTTATTTTAATTTTACATTTTATTTTTTAAATTGAAATATTTTAGATTCAAATTTATTTCATTTTGATTTCATTTTTATTTCTTTTCATTTTTTTATTTAACTTTAATTTTCATTTCAATTGATTTTAATTAATTTTTAGGTATTTCATTTACATTACTTTTATTTTTCAGTTTTGATTAATTTTAATTCATTTTTATTTCATTTAAATTACTTTTAGTTCATCTTACTTCATTTCGTTTCAATGTTACTTATTTTATTTTTGTCTTTTACTTCATTTTAATGTCTTTTATTTTAAATTTCTTTTTATTTCAATTTTTATTTAGATTTTTTTCATTTGATTTCATTTTAATTAATTTTATTTCATTTTAATTAATTTTATTTCATTTTTATTAATTTGACTTCATTTTGATTCATTTGATTTCATTTTAATTCATTTTGATTCCTTGGATTTCATTTTGACTCATTGGACTTCCTTCCCATTTGTTTTCTTTCTTGTGTGTCTGGAAGGGGAGAGGCTGGGGGGGCACAGGGCAGCTCTGGACTCAGTTTCTCGCTGTGCAGATGGGCCATAGCGAGGGCCCTGCGGCACCCTCCCACCCAGCTGGCCCTGACTAGTTTCCAAACCAAAACTGAGAGAAGGATCCGGCTGCCAGGGAACCTCTTTTTGTCTCGCAGCCCGGGCACCAGCAGCTCCTGCAGCCACTGAGGGCTGGCCAAAGCCACCCTGCAGCAGCCAGACTCTGGTGAGCTCTGGGTATGGACTTGGGGGGGGGGGGGGGNCCAAACCCAAACACTCCTGCGGGGTTGGCTTTTTCGCTGCAGAGGTCCTGGGTGAGGAAGGGCCACCAGCAACTGCTCACAGGGCTGACATGCTCTGCAGTGAAGGAAGCAGCTGGAGGGACTCGTCCCTGTCCTGCCCACCCTGCCAGCTCCAAGACCCCAAATGCTGCCCTGAGCAATCGCTGCTCTGGAGTGGGGGGCGATCGGTCCTTTGTCAGTGGAGTCTCTGTCACTCCATCATACCTCAACTGTCTGACACAAGAGCCAGGGGCTGTGGGATTGGCATCAACCATCCTTGGGGTCCCCACCCTGGGCTGGAGCCACCACCATCTCCTTCAGGAGGGAGAGTGGGGTTGATGGGAACCTCCAGCACTGCCTGGCCTCAGCCAGAAGCTGGTTCCCATGGGCTGCAGCAGATGGGCACCTACGTCCTGCCCAGGGCAACGGGACAGAGCGGGGGTCACCCCAGTCCCACTCCACACTGGAAGCCACCTCCATCCCCAACACCCACCATGAGGAGCAGGGCGAGAGGAAGCTCCGCAGCGTCATGAGGAGGATGCAGGAGCTGCAGGTACTGGGGATGGCTCTTTCTGGTTCTTCAATCAGACTCCTTCCCTTATCCCATCTGGCAGCCCTGACCGAAGCCGAGTGGGACGTGTGGAAGCCAAACCGAATCCAGATGTCTCCTCCCGTGTTGCCAAGTTACCCAACATGTTCTGTTTTAGCTGTCGGATGCTTTCAAAGCTGTTTCTCTAACTCGGAGCACGAACACTGAGGGCTCTCCCTGGGAAATCTGCTGCCTGGGGCTACCGCGGGTCTCTTACTTGCCTCGGAAAAAGCACCGAGTGGATGAAGAAGCCTCCCCAGAGGAAGCAGGGCCCTTTCTTTGGGGTTTTACTGCCATTATTTTGAATTCATTCCTACAGCTGGCAGCACAAAGAGCCAGGGCTGATGCTCCAGCCAGGAAGCACCCTGGTACCTTACCCTCCTGCATCCCCACCTCGTAGGGTCACACCGTCAGCCCCCGCATCAGCTGTGGGGGTGGAGAAGCCCCTTCCCGGGGAGGAACCGCTGCCTTCCCATCGTGGAGCCAAGCTGGTCGACTGAAGGACAGCGTGAGCTTTAGACACCAACCCCAACACTTGGCACCTTACATTAGGGAGGAGAAATAGGGTCATTGAACGAACAGGAGAGGGCACCTTGGATTTGAGCTCCTGGTGGGATAAATCAGAGTCACACACCGAGTCACAGAACATCAGGGGTTGGAAGGGACCTCAAAAGATCACCCAGTCCAATCCCCCTGCAACAGCTGGATCCCCTAGATCCAGTCATCAGGGATTGGAAGGGACCTCGAAAGATTATCTAGTCCAATCCCCCTGCCACAGCTGGATCCTCTAGATCCAGTCCTTCACAGAATCCCAGGACAGTAGGGATGGGATGGGACTTCAAGAGATCATCCAGTCCCATCACCCTGCCACAGCAGGATCCCCTAGATCCATTCCTTCATAGAATCACAGGACACTAGGGATTGGAAGGGACCTTGAAAGGTCATCCAGGGCAATCCCCCTGCCAGAGCAGGATTCCTCAGGAGCTGGTGTTTCCCAGGGTGCCCGGTGGCTGCAGGAACCCAGCTCTGGTCTGCTGAGGGGACTGGGCTGAGTGAAGCCCTGGTGCACAGAGCCAAACCCCCTTTTCCCTCCTGACCCCTCCACGTTTTAACCCAAACCCAGAACTGAGACGATGTTCCTGTTGCGCTCCTGGGGTCTCCTGCCCAGGTCCTGCAAAGACAGGGGGGTTCTGCCCGCTGGCCCTACAGCAAGGGACTGCGACATCCCCACTGTGAATGGCCCCATCTAGACCTGCTCAGGGGGCTGGCAGAGTGTTGAGCCCAGCATGCAGTGCCCTAAACCCACACAGCTCACCGACAGCAGGTCAGGCTCCTTCCCACAGCCCTGGCCTGTGACGACCCACCACCTTCCTCCCAGTCACATCAGGTAAAGACCCCAGCCCTACGCCCTGCACAGTGCCCCCCGTGCAGGGATCACCTCTGGCTGCAGCACAACCTTCTCAAGCTTCAACTCCCATTTCCAGCTCCCAGGGATCAGCGCAGGCTCCCTGCAGCCCATCAGCAGGTGGGTGATGCTGATGCAAATCCCCACCCTGAAGATAACAGGGGTGACTTGACCCAGCTACCACAAAATCACACAAGCTCAGCCACTGTCCCAGAGGGTCTCTGGGCTCCCAGGAGCTGCTTCACCAGCCCCTCTTCAGCACAGGGCAGTCACAGCCCTATTGACCCCACTGCTGGCGGGCTCTGGGGTCTCCAGCGGGCAGCAAACGTGGCCGGACACACACAGGGCTGCCAGGAACAGGCAAATGAGAATGGTCCTACCTGCTCTGGGTAGGAATCCTGCTTGGAAAGCATCTTCTGGGAGCTCGCATCACCCCACCACTAAGGGTTCTTGGCTTCTTACCCCAAAGCTCTGCGATCCCAGTCCGAGCAGAAAGCGAATGTCCAGCTGCTTCCCAGAGCCTCTTTGGGCTGGAAGCGTGACGAGGTGCCCAGTACTTCCTTCCTCCAGCCCAGTACGAAGCTGTTTTGCTCACGGGGCTCTGCGGGGTTTTGCTTTGTCTCCACAGACCCCAACCAGCGAAACTCGGACATCAGTCCTCAGCTCTAGGGCTCCTCACAATCCTCCTGCTCCATCCCTGCCTCCCTGCAGCCACTCACCCCGGGGTGGAGGGTCTGCTATAGGGTCCCCACGCAGAGGCAGCCACGGACCACCACACGTCCTTGGCAGCCAATGAGCAGCTGCAAAGCAGCGTCACGCTCAGGACATCTTAGGTGGCTCCTGCTAAAACGCTCTTTCCTCCTCCTCGTGTCCCTCACCCAGGATGGATGTTGCTGTCTCTGGGGTCTGGCCTAGTGGCACTTTGCAGCACTTTGCAGCTGGGCGTGGGTCCTGATGCTTGGGGAATGAGGGATCATCCTACTAAATCCCAGTCTGGTGGTTGGTTGGGGCTGAATCCCTGGAGGTGCTGAGCTCAGGGTGAACAAAACCCACCAAGAGAGGCTGCACCCACTCGAGCTCCTAGAAACCCTCCAAGATCTTGGGGGAACCTCCAGAGAGAGAAAAACCCCACAAAACCTCCCTTCCCCAGCCAGGCCTCTTCTTTTGACGGGGAGACTCTCCCTCCAAGCCCTTTTGCCTCATCCCTCTGCCCAGCTGGGAAGGACAGACGGATGCTGCGGGACAGCCTGCACCCAGCCATCACCCTGCACCCAGCCACCAGCCTGCGCGATCACACTCCCTCTCCCCAAGAGCAGCCAACTCCAGTCGGGAAAGGTGGCGAAAAAGGAACTCAGGAAGGTCAAACCAAATCACCAGGGGATGTGGGAACACCAGGTTGTCTGCCCACTCCACGCCTCCTCCAGCCTTCCCTCTCCACCTCCGTGCACAGAGGAATCAGAGAGGCTGCCGGAAGCAGTGAGAGGAACCACAGTGCAGGAACAGCACCTGCTCCTGCCCCTAGACCCCAGCAGTCAGGGCAGCGTTGAGGAACCCACGAGGGAGTCTCAGCCTTGGATGGGTGAGATTTTTCCACTCCAGGAAATGGGGGGTTGGTTTTCTTAAGGGGGGGTGGGGGGACATGGCTGTGCCACAAGGGGCTGCCTTTGGGATTCACAGATCGAGGAGGAAAAGAAACGGGGGGGGCTGGGGTGACCGTCAAACCCTTGGCATGTCGCTGGCGGGTGAGGTGCGGGCGCCCAAGGCACTCGCGGCGGTGGCCGGGAGATGCTCGGCAGTCCCGGGGGACCCCTCTGCTAAGGAGACCCCTCCTTCTGAGGAGACCCCTTGGCTGAGGAGACCCTATTTCCGAGGGTACTCCTCTTCTGAGGAGACCCTTTGTCAGAGGAGACTGCATTACTGAGGAGCCCTCTTTTTGGAGGAGACTCCATTGCTGAGGAGACCCCATTCTGAGGAGACCCTGTTCTGAAGGAACCCCCTCTTCACCCCTGCTCCCATCCCGTCCTGCTGCCCGAACCCTCCTGGCAGCTACGTGCTGCAGCCCTGTGCACCTGGAGCCTCTCCCTGACAGGGGATGCCCCACGGCAAGCAGCCCTGGGGTGTGGGGTATGTGCAGGGGGGTGCGTGTGCGTGCGTCACCCCCTGACCCCGTGCCTCCCATGGGAGGAATAGCAGGTGCCCCCCAGCCGTCTGGTGGCGGAAGAAATGGCATTGTCCTCGCGGGGAGGTGGGCTGGCCCTGGCGGCTCCCTCACTCGTCACCGGCCCGCGCCATGCTCTCCTCCAGGGTGGGCAGCACCTCCAGGCTGAGCCCCCCGCCCGCTGCCCCGCCGCTGCTGCCGCCGTGCACGCTTGAGAAGGACACCATGGTGTGGAGAAGCATCAGGACCAGCACGCAGAGCCGGATCCTGCTGCTGCTGCTGCTGCTGCCAAGGCGAGACCCCGCAGAGACTGGCAGCAAGGATGGCGAGTGAGGCTGGTGGTACTGGTGGTACTGGTGGTGGTGATGGTGGTAGAGGTGGTGGTGGTTCTGCCGCTGGTGATGGAGGTGGTGGGGGTCGTGGCGGTGGAAGTGGAGTGCCTCTGACGTGGTGGATCGGGGCGATGTGTTGGCGCCGCTGTCTGGGGGGTGCTCACAGGAGTCCCATTGCACCTCACAGCACTTGGCCTCCTCGTCAGGAAGCTGGTTCTCCAGCAGCCCTGCAAGGAGGAAGGGCATGAAGAGCACGGGGTCAGCAGAGGGAGTGAGCCCCGGTGCCCACCAGCCACACAGCAGAGGAGGAGCACAACCTGAGGAACAGGACACACAGAGACCCCCAAATCCAGCCTCAACAGAGCTGCAAGACGAGCACACAGAGACCACAGTCCTGGGACACCTTCAGAACCCCCCAAACAGGGTCAAATGTCCTGGCTGTGCTATGATCCCATCTCTTCCAGCCCCTGCCATGTCTACTTTATGGAATCCCAGAGTGATTGAGGCTGTAGAAGCCCTCTGAGCTCAGCCAGCCCAGGACCTAACATCACCTCAGCAGCCAGACAGGGCACTCAGGGCCATGGCAAGGCTGTCCTTCAGCACCTCCAGGGATTCAAGTACAGTCCAGTCCAGGCTCTGATCACCCTTTCTGAGAGGCAGGGCTTCCTAACATCCAACCTAATGCTCCCCTGGCAGCTTTAGGCCCTGCCCTCTCATTCTGGCGCTGGTTGTCTGACAGAAGAGCCTGACACCCACCTGACTACAACCTCTCTTCAGGGAGCTGGAGAGGGAGAAGGTCCCTCCTTGAGTCTCCTCTTCTCCAGGCTCAACACCCAAAGCCAACTCCCTCAGCCTCTTCCCATCAGACTCTCCCACTGCCCTGGGCAGTCCATCCCAGTGTCTGATCTCCAGCCATCAGTGCTGGGCAGAGCTGGGCAGAGCTTTCAGCTCCTGCACCCAGCTGTCCGGTTGTTGCAGGGTCTCCATTCCCCACCCACCCTTCCTCCACCTCCGCCACGTTTCAGCCATCAGGCAGCTCTTGGTGCCTTTCCCCGCTGCACCTCCACCCTGAGACTCCCTCCAAAGGCGGTATGAACCTCACAAAGCTCAGCCAGGCTCCTCCACTCCCACCCCTGCCCCATCCTATGCCCACTGGGGGGTGTCCAGGAGCCTGGCCCTGCTCCCCAGACCTCCTTACCTGTACAGATGAAGCCAGGCAAACCTCCATAGATCAGCTCGTCATTGTCCGGCAACACAAAGGGGCACCTGGTCTGCACCTCCAGGCAGTATTGCTTGCAGGGGATGCGCTGGCGGCACTGCTGCTGGGTCACGTTGAAGTACTCGGAGCACAGCCAGGCCTTGTAGACAGCCTGTGGGGGGGCACCGAGAGGGAGCCGTCACTGCTGGGGCAGCCAGAGCATCGCAGGGATATGTGTAGCGCACTGAAGTCACTCACAGAACTCACAGACCCCTGCTCAAGAGTGGCACTGGGGGCTGTAGGAGTCTACCTCTGCTCTGCTGGGCACAGTTGGGGGACTGGGTTGAGGGAAACCCGAACACACAGAGCAAAACCCCTTTTCCCTCCTGACCCCCCCCATTTTTGAACCCAGAACTGAGACGACGTTCCCATCTCCTTTCCAGGGTTCTCTACCCAGCTTCCCAGAAAGCTCCCGTGGATGGGGCATCCTTAAGGCTGCAGTGCCAGAGCAAAGACAGGGGGGTTCTACCCGCTAGCTTCCCAGCGATGGGCTGCGACATCCCGGCCTGGAAAATGCTAATGGCGCCGTCTGGATCCGGTTAGTGGGACTGGGGAGTGAGAGAGCCACCCCAGATGTGAATCCAGCACAGAAGTAGCGGCTGAACCCGATGCTCTGAGAGCTCAGCCAGCACATGAGAGACTAAAGCACTGCTTATCCCTCATCCCAGAGCATCCTCCACCTCCCCGAGACAGCCTGTGTCCCTCACGGATCCAGGAGCCAGCAGCACCTAACCTCGCGCTAACTGACCGCGTCCAACTCCCTCGGAGACCGGCTAGCAAGGGGATTCCAAGGGAATGGATTTCCCTCCTTGGCTGTGCCTGGGAAAAACCTCGTGCTCCTCCTCTTGCCAGTTGCAGCTGGATTTCCTGGAGGCTTTAGGAATTATTAAAGAGAAAGAAAAGGCACCGCTTTGTTTGCCCAGGTTTCCAGAGATCCCTGTGTCTCGGGACTAAACCTGCCTGGGAAACCCTCGGAAGCCATTCCAGGCTCTTTCTGGTTTCCTAGAAAACTCCAAGTCACAATGGCCAGAGAATTCCAGGAAGGGCCTCAGCTTTGGTGAAACCTTCATTGCAGCGAGGAGGATGCAGAAGGAGCCCTCGGTGGGGAGGTGCAAGATGCTCTGTGGAGGACTAGGAGCAGCTCTCCCTGGGGAAAGCAGTTCCTCTCATCGGGGTGTAAAGGAGGGTTGGGGGTCCTGGTGGACACCGACACCTTGTAATGGTGGAAGGGGCTGGAAGGGACCTGTGGAGGTTAGACATCTGGATGGATAACTAGGAGGTAGAAAAGAGGCTTCAAACCACCCAGTGACTGCCACAGAACCCCAGACTGGGTGGGTTGGAAGGGACCTCTGGAGCATCATCCAGTCCAACCCCCACTGCCAGAGCAGGATCCCCTAGAGCAGATCCCACCAGAACACATCCAGGAGGGTTTGGGATGTCTCCAGAGCAGGAGACCCCACAGCAGCCCTAGAGCTGTGACACAGAGCCCCATCTTCCTTCACAGACGGCAACAGGAGCCTTAAAGCAGCGCCAAATCACCCTCATGAACTTCATCAGTCCCAGCAGTTGGCAACTCCCTGTTGGTTGTTTCCCCAGGACTACAGCCTGGAGCACACCAGGGGACACCCCTGCAGCTCGCACCCACAAAGAGATGCTGTGAGATACCCCATATACCCAGTCTGGAGCAGAGAAGGCTGAGGAGGCTGACCTTCCTGTTCTCTACAGCTACCTGAAAGGAGGGTGAAGAGAGAGCTGGGGGTCGGTCTCCTCTCCCCAGTCCCCAGCGACAGGACATATGACGTCCAGTGGTGCCAGGCGAGGGTTAGGGTGGCCATCAGGAGAAATCTCTTCCCTGACAGAGTGGTCAGGGGTTGGAACCGGCTGCCCAGGGAGGGGGGGCAGCTGCTGTCCCTGGAGAGATTCAAACACCAAGCAGCTGTGGCCCTGGGGGACAGGGTTCAGTGGGCAGGGTGGGGTTGGGGTGATGGTTGGGCTGGGTGAGCTGGGAGGTCTCTTCCATCCTCAGTGGCACCTGCCCTGTCCCAGCCTTGGGGTGCAGCAGCCCAGCGCAGGTGATCTGTAGGAGCTCATCCTGCTCTCCTGCGGAAACCCACCTGGCACCAGCAGATTCCTCAGGGATCTGCATGTCTCCACCCCCAAAACGCTGCTGTTGGTTCCTGCCAGGGATGTTCAGCAGAGGGTTGAGGGCTCAGCCAAGGCCACCCCATTTAGGAAGCGGATTTCCCAGCCGCCTTCCCTCCTCCCTGCCCCTCTGAGCTCACCCCACAGATCCTGCTCTCTGTCCATTCCAAGGGGTGGGAGAAAATCCAGAGCAGGATTAGATGTATCCTGGGCTGGTCACCCTTTGCTGCTGTCCATCCACATCGTGAGGAAGTACCTTGGGTGGTACCCAGCATCTTAGGGTCCCATTATAGAGTTTGGGGGGTGTTTTCCCCTGCTTTTGTCTTGTCTCCAGCCTGGCCAGTAAACATGAGTGACCTCAGCTCCAAACGGCCCTATTTCGGGATGTTCCTAGCTCAGAGGACTGGCCAGAAGAGTCTGAGAATGCACTGCCCAGGAAAGACGCCAACTCCAGATGCTGGAGTTCTAGGGCAGGAGGAGATAAGGTGGAGGAGAAGCCCCATCTCTCCATTGTCCAGGTGTGCCCCAACATCATCAAAGACCTCAGAAACCCCCAAAGATCATTAAAAGACCTTAGAAAATCCCAAACGAGTTGGCCTTCCCACAGAAATCTGGTTGCAGACTGCTACCCTGGCGCTGCCTGCCAAGCTGCCCCTGGCAACAAGCCCCAAGATCCAAGGGGCAGGGATAGAGCAGCATCACTGGGATGCAGAGCACATGGTGCTGGGTGCCCACAGGGTGGGATGAATGGTCCAGCACCCACTTTTCTGGAAAAGGGGTCGGCAGAGCAGAGCAGGGGGAGGATGATGAGGGTGGAGACGGAAGCAGGATGCCTTCCTCTCCAGAAGAACCCCACTCAGAAGAGGATGAACAGGCTGTTGAGCTGCTCACCCCAAGCATGGTGCGTCAGTGATGGGGTAGATCCGAGTGGAAAGCCTGGGGCACCCCCTGATGCTAAGGGAGAACAAAAGCCCCCATAGCAGGAAGAGGGTGCTGGGAAGAACCAGTGCAAACTGGGTGCTGGGAGAACCCAGCTTTGGCAGAGCTGCCCAGGGCTGGGCTCTGCTGCCTGACCCGAGGAAGCTCTGGGGTGGGCTGTGGCAGGAAAGGCAGGAGCGTGCCAGGGCTAGTGGCTGCTGGAGTCATGCTGGAGCTGCTGGGCTCTGCCATCACACAATCCTCCTCCTCCTCTTCCTCTTTTTGGCTGCCACGAGTGCAGCTGTGAGGGGCTGGGGTGACACAAGAGTACCCCACAAGCACCCAGCAGCACCCTCACAGCTCCAGGGAACCTGCTGCAGACACTCAGTCCCAAACAGCCCCGTTCAGCCCATCCCATCCCACCCCTCAGGGCAGAGCGTGAACCCAGCACCAGCTCCCACACGGGCAGAGGGGAGAAGTCCCTGTGTGTCCCTGCCAGACCCCCCTCCTTGGCGCAGGTCTGCCCTCTCCCCTCCTCCCGGCACTGATACTTACAGGCTAGCCCAGAGCAGCAGCTGGAGCAGCTGCGCTGGCTAGTCCTGGGCACAGGGCTCAGGGCAGCTAATGAGGCGCTGGGCAGCAGCCCAGGCTCTGGTACATCAGGATGCAGCACAGGGAAGGGAGGGCAGTGGAGTGGAAGGCAGAGAAGAGTCCCTCGTGGCTAGCAGAGGACCAGCGGAATGCTGGCAGCCTCAGCCAGCCAGGAGCCACCACACAAACCAGTTGCAACCTCCAGTTGCCGCATCAGTGCCGCTCGCTGGGCTGATGCTAACGACGCTGGGCTCCTTAAATGGCTTTGTGGGGTTCAATTAGCTATGCCACAGGCTGCTCCAACACCCTGCCGGCAACCCCTGGGTGCTACAACCTGCTCAGATGAAGCAACTGGCTGACGGAATCACTGCCAGTCACCCAAAGGTGACTCAAGGCTGGGCAACCTGCTCCCACCACCTCCGTGACTTCAGCTCATGGGGTTTTCATTTAATTCCCAGTTCTGGGATTAAAGGGACTGAGGAAGAAAGTTGTTGATACTGAGAGTGGGGAGACCCTGGCCCAGGGTGCCCTAAGAGGTGGGAGAAGCCCCACTGCTGGAGCCATCCCAGGGCAGGTTTGCCCTTGGGGCTCTGAGCAACCTGCTCTTGGTAGAGATAGCCCTGGCTGGAATGGAGGAGCTTTACAGGTCCCTCCAACCCAAATCTTTCTGTGATCACAGAATCCCAGAGCACCCTGAGAATGCCCAATCTGACCTCAGAAGCTAAGCAGGGTTGGGCCTGGTTAGTACTTGGATGGGAGACTGCCTGGGAACACCGGGTGCTGTAGGCTTTAGGGGGTGGTTAGCAGATCCAGAGATGTTCTTTTCCCCCTCTACTCTGCTCTGGTGAGACCACACCTGGAGTATTGTGTCCAGTTCTGGGCTCCTCAGTTCAAGAGGGATGTGGAGCTGCTGGAGGGAGTCCAGCATAGGGCAACGAGGATGATGAAGGAGGTGGAGCACCTCCCTTATGAGGAGAGGTTGAGGGAGCTGGGTCGCTTGAGCTTGGAGGAGGAGACTGAGGGGTGACCTCATTAATGTCTATAAATATTTGAAAGGTGGGTGTTAGGAGGGTGGATCCTGGCTCCTCTAAATGTCATCTGGTGATAGGACAAGGGGCAATGGGTGTGAGCTGGAACATAGGAGGTTCCACATAAACATCAGAAGGAACTTCTTCACGGTGAGGGTGACGGAGCACTGGAACAGGCTGCTCAGGGAGGTTGTGGAGTCTCCTTCATTGGGGATGTTTAAGACCCGTCTGGATGTGTTCCTGTGTGACTTGGTCTAGGTGATCCTGCTGTGGCAGGGGGATTGGACTACATGA
>VXBP01004268.1:121681-141658 GCA_013400115.1 Rhinopomastus cyanomelas
GACTTGGTCTAGGTGATCCTGCTGTGGCAGGGGGGTTGGACTACATGACCTTTTGAGGGCCCTTCCCATCCCTAATGATTCTACAATTCTATAATTAGGGATGGGACCTCGAAAGATCAGCCAGTCCAGTCCCCCTGCCACAGCAGGATCCCCTAGATCCAGTCATTAGGGATTGGAAGGGACCTCAAGAGATCATCCAGTCCAACCCCCCTGCCACCGCAGGATTCCCTAGAGCCAGTCACACAGGAACATGGCCAGGAGGGTTTGAAACATGTCCAGAGAAGGAGACTCCACAATGGAGCAGCCCCTTCCAGGGCTCTGTCACCCTCACTGGGAAGAAGGTCCTTCTCACACTGATGGGGAACCTCCTCTGTTCCAGCTCACACCTGTTGCCCCTTGTCCCATCACTGGGTGCCCCTGGGCAGCCCCTTCCAGTGATTCCATGCTCTTTCTTTTATAGGGACAACAAAAAGCAGCCTCTCAACACATCCCCCGCCTCAAACCTAGGGAACAAACCCACCACCCCAAAACCCACGGCACCGGGTACCCCAACACAAACTCCTGGAGCAGATGAAGGTCAGGAGCTGCAGCCCCTCAAACACCCCAGGTTCCTTTAATTAAACGAATTACATCTAATTTCATCCTGCAGCTCCACCTGGGATTAGACTGGTCCTTCCTCAACAGGGATGATGATGATGATGAGGGGGATGCACTCCGCTCACTGCTGCCCACAGAGCTCAGCTCTTCCTCTGGCAATTCCTGCTCAGACATCCTCAGCAGCTCCCTGGGGTCTGTCCCTGCATCGCCATCCCCTACCTACACAGGGTGGCCCAGTGCGGATGGGTGGGCTGCCTGGAGGCTCTGCTGCCCGACCAGCCCCCTGAGCCCACCCACACAGGGTGGAGGAGTGGGGCCAGCCCCATAGCACAGCCCTCACCTTGTTCCCATGCCCAGAGGGGCGATACTAACTGCTTAGCTACTGCCTGTCAACACAGGGTCTGGCCCAAGCTTCAAAAGACCAGGGCAAGCACCAAGGGATGTGCAGGAAGGGGACGGGCACCAGGAGACCAAGACACACTGCTGGTGGCCAGGGAACCAGTAGCTTCTCCTCAGCAGCTGGAGGGCTTTGTCCTTCTCCACGTCCCCCATGGCACCACATAGCCGGAACCTCAAAGGGAGGGGGTCCTGGGGATGGGGTTCAGAGCACTGGGATCAAACCCTTGGCCTCCCTGAGAAGCTCCTGACACCCTTTTTCCATGGGAAGGCCAGCGGGGAGCAGACAGGGCAGAGCCCCATCACCAGTGTGTGGCCATGGTCCTGCGCCAGCCCCTGGCAGAGTCGGGTCAGCGGCGGAGGGTCGGCAGTGTGGGATGCTAGGGTGGGACCAAGGCAGCAACCAAACCCTAACAACCAGTAAACAAAGGATGAGTGCCCTACAGCCCAGCCGAGTGTCCTAACAAGGATGACAGATGAAACTCCCCCAGTCCACCAGCCCGAGGCCACCAGACGCTCAAGCAGCTCTGGCCACCCAGGCGCTGGCTGCAAGACTGACTTGGGGGCTCCCTAATCCCCTTCAACCCACAAATGGTCCCACTCAGCACTTGTAGGGGGCACTAACCTAAACCCTAATGCCAGGAGGTAGTGAGAGCAGACAGACTAGCAGTGAGAAAGATGCTGGAAGAGCTACAGCCCAGCTCCAGACCCAAGGAGCTGCTGTGGATGTGGTGGGGGAAAACAACTGACCTGAGTGCTGCTCCCTGCAAGGGACAGGGAATCCAAAGGGCCATTCACTAGCACCCTACGGACACCTCCTGGGGCAGTTGGAGCTCCTCAGAAGGTGGGAGGGCTCAGCTAAGTGGTGGGTTAGTTAGCAGCTGAGCTTTCTATCAGCCCAATTAGTTAAAGAGTAATTAAAGAGCAACATGAGGCTGAATCCCAGAACCCCAAAACATCAGGGGTTGGAAGGGACCTCGAAAAATCACCCAGTCCCATCCCCCTGACACAGCAGGATCCCCTAGATCCAGTTGCACAGGAACATGGCCAAGTGGGTTTGAAACGTCTCCAGAGAAAGAGACTCCACAACACCCCTGGGCAGCCCCTGCCAGGGCTCTGGCACCCTCACTGGGAACAAGGTCCTTCTCACACTGATGTGGAACCTCCTCTGCTCCAGCTCACACCTGCTGCCCCTTGTCCTATCACTGGGTGTCCCTGAGCAGAGCCTGGCTGCATCATCCTGACACCCACCCTTCACATATTGATCAACATCCATGGGGTCACCCCTCAGACTCCTTTTTCACCCATCTCCAGAGCCCCAGCTCCCTCAGCCTTTATTCAGCGGGGAGATGTTCCCCTCCCTCCATCATCTCTGTAGCTCCATGCTGGGCTCTCTCCAGCAGCTGTGTCCCCTTGTGGAATTCAGGGGCCCAGAACTGGACACAAGATTCCAGCTGTGGTCTCCCCAAGGCAGAACAGAGGGAGAGGAGAACTTCTCTTGGTCTACCAACCACCCCTCTTTTGATCCACCCCAGGATACCTTTGGCCTTTTTGGTCACCAGGGCCCATTGCTGTCTCCTGGCTATTTCGCTGGCCACCAGCACCCCCAGGTCCGTTTCTCCTCCACTGCTGCAAGATCATCAAGCCCAGACCTCAGCCCAATAGCTCCCTAACCCCTAGACTATGGCCTCAAGTGCTCTGGCTACTCGGTTTTTAAACCCCTCCAGGGATGGAGACTCCAGCACCTCCCTGGGCAGCCTGGTCCAGTGCCCAACCACTCTCTCAGCAAAGAACTTTTCCCTCAGATGCAATCAGAACCTCCCCTGATGCAACTTGAGGCCATTAACACCAGGGTGAAGACACGAGGGTGAAGCAAGATGGGGGGAAGGTGGGGTCCCTGCAACCCATTAGCATCGCTTGAGGAATCTGCTCCCATTAGGTGCTGCTGCAGCAGCCAGGAGCTTTGCAGGGCCTCAAAAGTAGATTAAACATTTATAGGGATAATGAGAACATCCTGTTACATTAGATGGGATATAAAAAAATAAAGGCTAGACACTTCAGTCCATTACCCGCCGGCTCACAGGGGCTGCGGAGAAGCTTCTCAACCAGGCTGGCCCCAGCTCTCTGGTGCTGGAGAGTCACAACGGAGCTGTACCCATGGCTGAGGAGCGTGGAAGGGCTCCATGCTGCACCCTGCACTCACCCTGGGCACCAAAAGGTGTTTCCCGAGGAGCTCATCACCATTCCAGCTGCTTCTGCGGGCAGAAGCAATGGGGGTTGGATGCTGCTCAAGGCTGATCGGAGAGGTAGAACCTCAAAGTTTTTATCCCTAACTTGCAGAAGTCTCCCAGGCTCTTACAGGTGGGGCCTTTAAGGCACCCTGGGAGGTGGGAAAGAGCCAGAGGAATTGTCAAGTTGCATGGTGAGAGTTGTAGGATCAGTGTCCCATCAGCCAAAGCACCCCATCACCTACAGAGCTTCAAAATCAGCATCTCATCACCTGCAGAATCTCAAGACCAGCACCCTGTCACCCACAGGCCATTAGCACCAGCACCCCATCACCCATACAACCTCAGAACCAGCACCTCATCACACACAGAACCTCAGGAACAGCACCGCACCACTCACAGAGCCTCAGAAGCAGCACCCCGTCACCCACACAGCCTCAGGAGCAGCACCTCATCACTCACAGAGCGTCAGGAGCAGCACCCCATCACCCACAGAGCCTCGGGAGGAGCATCCCATCACCCACAGAGCCTCAGGAGCCCATGCAGGGGAGCACAGAGTCAAGATCACAGCCACCACGAACTCAAAGGGTTTTGCAAGCCCTCACCAGCTATACTCCCCAGATGCCCAGTATTGGGCTGCAAAGCTCTGCGTGACCCCCAGCTCAGGTGTGACAGTGAGCAGGACACTGCTGGGTTTGGGCATAGGGCAGGGAGCCCATGCAACCTAAGGTCTTCACAAGTCACCAGATATGGCGTGCAGGGAGTCAGAATCCACCTAGAAACGAAGCAGCAAGTGGCATAAAGTCCCAGGACACTGCTCCTCTTCCAGACACGCCAGGAGAGTAACTGGGAGAGAGAAGCCAAGAGCCACAGCCAAGTTTTTTGGGGAGACGAGCGAGGCCGGGCTGCAGGAGCCACCAGAGGGCTGCAGGCACCTCCACAGGGCTGTGGGCAGCATGGCCCAATGGCCTCAGTGTCTCACTCACAGATTTGCCATCCCTGAGTCATTGCCCTTCATACGCCGGCGCAGCCAAGCTGCCTCACGAGTACCGGGGCATGAACCGCATCCTAATGGCAGTGGGCACAGCCCCAGGGCCACGCTGTGCAGGGGAAAACCCTAGAGGAGCATCCATAAAGGCTCCCAGGGTCAGCGCATGGGGCTGGCGTGCTGGTGGCAGCAGGCACGGGCGCTGGCACTGCCTTGCTTGTAGCTACGTGGTGACAGCTTGCTAGAGACTGATCCCACACCGTCCCTCGCGATGCTCCCGGCACCCATCCGCCTGGTGCTGCCCTCAGCCGCTGGGATTTCCTCCCCCAAGCATCCCTCAAAAGGCTGTGATGGGTGAGGACTGGCACACAACCAGCTGCTTCACCCCACAGCCACCAGCCCACTGCACAACCCTTCCCAAGGTGCCTCAACCCACAGCAAATCCCACAGGTGTCCTGGGAGCAGCTCAGCCCCTCCCCAAGGGATTTTGGCCACCTTCATGCTGGTTTTTGGGTGGCAGAGTCAAGTCCTTCCGTCAGTTCAGCTCTCTGGGTCCTCAGCTCTTCCATCGCTAATCTCTGGGCACAGGAACAGCGCAGCAGGAACCCAAAAGCTCCCAAACCCACAGGTTCCTCTCATTCAGGTTCCTCTCATTCACATTCCTCACATGACTTCATCTCTCCTGAGTGGGGCTGAATAACATTTGGTTACGGGGAACTGGTGTGTACTGGGGAGCTGCCTGCCAGGCTAACTGGTGGCACAGGGGCGTTGAGAAAGCTGGCTGCCAAACAACGGATCCACTGGGATTGCACTGGGATTTATTCTGGAGCTCTTCAAGACGCCCAAGGACGCTCCAGTTCACCAGGCAGGCTGGTTCCTGGAGCTGTTTGGGTGCACTCTCTGCAGTCATCCACCAGGGGATTCCCTGGGAGCCACGAAATCCACAGGAAAATATTGATGGAAAATACTGATATTAAAACATTGATATTCAGTTATCACTACAAGACACTATTGTTTCTGCTAAGACACACACACACGCCCTGAGTTTTAGTTTAGAAATGCAAGATTTAGGGGAAATTGCTCTGGCTGAGGGTCCCCTGGGACCTCCCTGCTGTGCAAGAAGCCATCTGGGCTCAGAGCTAAGACTGCACCAGGTTGAGCAGTGCTTTGGCTAAGCCCAGCCCGGCCAAATGCAGCTCTGCCAAGGCAAAATGTGCTGCTCTGCTTCCCCCACCAGGCATCCCTGGGCCCTGGGATGCTCTGAGACACTGGCTTTCGCTCTGTGAGGAGGGAGGTTCAGCAGAGCCAACGACCACTGATGCTGCTCCCAGCCAAGTAAGAGCAAGAAACTGGGAGCCTCCAACCCCACAGGGTGCTGAACCCTGATCCCACAAATCTGCTCCCTTGCTGCAGCAGGGAAACACCATCACCTCACAAAATCCCCCCAGATGGGCTATGGTGGGGAAAAGCAGAGGCACAGGAACAGCTCTGGCTGGGGTGCACTGGGATCTGACCACCCAGATGCGCAGAGAAATCCTGTTAATCTAATCTGGGCTGAGCTGCTCCAGGTCCTGCCCAGCCTCGCCTTCCCCCCAGCTCCTGCCTGTCAGCCCTCCTCTCGCTGCAGCTTTGTTTCTCACAGCCTAATGAGGCCTTAATTCAGCAGCCTCTGTCCCATAGATCTTGATTTCCCCCGGCACCGGTGGGATCGTGCGCTCTGAGCTCAGAGAGCTCTGTCCTTTCCAGAGCGAAGGTCCCTCTCCCAGAGCCGGGGCACCACCATGTTCTGCCTCCTTGGAAAAATGGATCAAACCAGCCACGAGCATCCCGCAGGGCACCGCTGCGTGGGGACGGGGCAGGGGGTCTTCCTACAAGGAGTCCCACAAAGCCTGGAACCCACAAGGACTACCCACCTCCCCAAGATCCCAGCAAGTGGGCATTTGGGTCTTCATCAGATTCCAGACCATGGATGGACCCAGCAGCTTTGGGCTCTCCCTGCCCTGCCGGCACAACCCCACCCACGGGGAGCCCCCAAACCCCACTGGATGCAAAACCCAAACAACCCCAGGCAATACATTTCCATGTTTTGCTGTCACCAGTCAGCCTCAGGGAGGGTTGGAGTCTGCTGCATGAGGGATAAAGAGAATATCTCCAGCACTGGGATCTGCCTGGGAATTATTTCCCGGCAGGAAACTGAAAGGTCTGGGAGAGGATTAGAGCAGCTGAACCTGAGGAACCTCAGCAGCCCTATTACACTGAGACCCCCATGGGATTTCCAGTTCTCAGGGAGATTTTAGCCCAGACTTCCCCATACAATCCCCAAGGCTCTGAGCATGGACAGATCCGGGGTTCGGATATTCGGGATGCTGCTCAGCCCACCTCAGCATCACCCTTTTCCCTGCAGAGCTCGGAACCATCCCATTGTCCAGGATAGTTTATGAATGGGGAACAGCATTCCCTAAAACCATCCCGCAATGCTCAGCTGTCTCCAAGCCTTTAGCTCAGGGCCTGGTCATTCCATTGCTGCTGCAAAGCCATAAAGAGTCAAAGCCCCACGAGGTGACTCAGTTGCTCCTTGGGAGCAGGATTACAGGGGGATACAGGGCTCTGCAAGGGGACGCTGAGCACAGGGGAGCCGCCAATTCCCCTTCCCCACCTCGTTTTCCCAGTTGCTGTTATGGAACAGGAAGGATGCAAATGGGATGCAGCACTAACCCACTCCCCCAGCTCTGAGCTCCCCCAGTGACAGGATCCCCAGCCCAGGGAACGCTTCAGCCCCGTTTACGCCATTACAGGGCTCTGTGCAGCCAGCTTCCACTACCAAGGGTGTGCCAGAGCCTCTTGGGTTGGCTGAGCTGCCTGTCACCTTTTCCCCTGCCCCTCTCCACTCCTGCTCTCTCTCGCCCCTGTGCCATACAATTGCAGGGTGGGTTGGCTCGGAAGCAACCTTCAAACTGTTCCAGTCCCCAACCAGCAACTCTGCTGTCACTCATCATCCGGCATCTGGGCCGGAATCCTGAACTCAAGCTGTTCCGCAAGTCCCACCAGCACAACAAGCAATGGCAGCCCCTGCTCAAGTCCAGAGGATGTGAAATAGTGCCAAGCCTTGCTCGTCACCACCCCGCTGGAGGGGTTTGGCTCCAGCCTCCCTTCAGGAGCCACAAAGAGGGCACCACTGTGACTCCCAGCTGAGGCAACCTGAAGGAAGCCACCGCAAGGCCACCAGAGTGGGAGCTGTGCAGGCTCAGTGTGCTCACCCCTGGGCACCCTGTGCTGGAAATGCCCTCACTGGGGGCCCCGGTGCCACCTGCACCCTCGTGTTGCTTCCCAAACCGTCCCACAGCTCATGGGTGCTCTGAGGACACCACTGCCAACATGAGCGAGACAGGAAGTAGTACCTTGTCCCTCAGGAGCTCTGCATCTCCTCAGCTCTTTCCCAGCCTTCTCCTCGAGGAGGTGAAGCCTGGGGACCCGTAATGAAGCCTCACCCGAGCACAGCCCCTTTTCCACAGGCTCTGTGGTCCAGGGGAGCATCTCCCTGGCCAACAGCGTTCTTCTCCTTCTTTGCCACCCTCTCCATGTTTCCACCCCAGTGAGCACAGGTGGGACTCAGCAGATGGGAGCTGCAGGAGGGGTGACTGTACCTCTACAGCACAAGGGGTGGAAGCCCCTGGGAGTGGGACCAGCGCTGAACCCCTTCCACAGCCACATAAGCACAGCACCAGGACCAAGGCGCTCAGCACAGGCTGGACACTCCAGCACCTTTAGACCCGCAGCGGGACTCTGGACAAGCAGACTGCAATTACCTGGCCTGGCAGCAGCCCAGAACGCCAGCACCAGCTCCTCTCCCAAATGGGTTCCTCACAAAAGCGAGGCAGAACCGCAGCACCATGACCTCACTGTCGTGCCCTTGAAGAAAGGCCAAGAGCCACCCGTGGCACTGCTGCAGCTCCAAGTGACACCCAGAACTCTCCCAGACGAGCCCTGTCTTGTCACTGGGGATGCTCTGCCACCGTTGCTCCGAGGTCAATGCTCTAACACACCCCGCTGGCTCTTCTACCAACGCATGGCCCCTGGGGGTGATGTCTCGGGGCTCAGAGCAAGCGCTGGAGGAGCCACAGTGCTGGGGCTCATGAGAAAGCAGAACTGCAATGGGGTCTGGACAGATATGTGACCATGAGGCTAGTTCTGGAGAGGAGATGGCACTGTGCTGAGGCTCAGTCTGACTGATGTTGGGACAGGCGAACCATTTGCTTTCAGAACACAGACCCACACCAATGGGGCTGGAAGGCACCCCGGCACCCTCAGGGCGGAGGAGCTGCTGCCTGCAGGAAAGGGCTCCAACACCATGGTTCATCTCAGGTCACCTCAGCTTACTGCTGGCCAGGCAGAGCCCTGGGCTGCCCCAGCCCTCCACAGCAGCTGCAACAGGCTGGAGGCAGCGGTGAAGGTCTCTACATGTCCCCCACCTCAGCCTGGATGCCCCCGGGCGTGTACGGTGAGGCTATGTGGCAGCAGCCCATGCCTGGACAGGACATGCGTGTGTAGACCCATCAAATCACAGACCAGTTTGAGTTGGGACTTCAAATACCATCTAGCTCCAACCTCAATGCCACAGGCAGGGCCACCTCTCACCAGAACAGCCCAACCTGGCCTCGAACAGTCTCCGCTCCACCCTGCTGTCCCAGCAGCACATGGTGGGCAAGGGCAGGAGCACTGCAACCCTCTCCCATAGGGGATGCTCAGCAGGGACCTGGACCCACGTCTCCTAGAGGTCTAGGATGTGCCACCCCATCACTGGGTCCAGAGCTGTGGGGTCGGCCCGGTCTGCCCCGTCCTACCTTGCAGTCTGTGAGGCAGGAGCGGACCGAGTACTCTTCCGACTGCAGGTACTTCTCCAGCAAGAGGTCGAACTCCTCGTATTTTTCCTGAGCGTGTTGGTCGAGCCGCTGGTAGGCCTGGACGCAGCTGCTGCAGGTGTCCCCATCCAGCGCCCCGGCCACCAGCAGCTCCAGCAGCAGGTTGTCCACGCTGCAGTCAAGCCCGTCGGGGCCGGCCATCTCCCGCAGCAGGTCCCACATGGTGTAAGTGTCACAGAAGGAGAGGTTAAAGCTCCTGAAGTGAGCCTGCAGGAAGGTCCTCTTGGCCGACGCGGAGGCCAACCAAGGGCTGAGGGAGCCGGGCGGCCCCCGCGGGCGGCCGCACGCGGAGTCCGGGTCTCCTCGGGCAGCGGGGCACGGCCCTGCCCCACGGCTTAGGTTGCCCAAAAGGGCTTCGCAGTTGCCCCCCGACGGTTCGGCCACCAGCAGGGCCCGCGGGCCGCGGCTCCGCGCTCGGCCGGTGCCGGTGCCACCGCCTCCACCTCCTCCTCCTCCTCCTCCGCCCCCTCCTCCTCCTCCGCTCCGCTCCCGCGCCCGCAGCTTGGCCCCCGCGCAGAGCCACAGATGGTCGGAGAGGAGGACGGTGAAGAAGAGGAGCGAGGCCAGCGACAGGCGCCATTTCTGAGCCCGCTCCGGGTCCGCCACCGGCTTGTCGCTGCGGCGGGGGGCGCAGCACACGGCCCCGCCGGCGGCTCCCCCGCGGGGGTACAGCCAGGCACCGCGGATCATGATGCAGGGCGGGGGGCCGGCACACACCGCAGGAGGCACCGGACAACGACGACAACGAGGAGGAGGAGGAGGAAGGAGCGGCGGCAGCGGCGGCGGCAGCACCGGGACGCGCCGCGCTGCCGCCGCNGGACCCACCCGCGCTGGGACCAGAGGAACCCCACGATCCGTCCGCTGCGACACGGAAGACCCCTCTACCGAGCCCCAGGATTATCCCCCCACCCCCGCGATGCTAACCAGGATCCCCCCCATGCTGTGACCTGGATCACCCCTGATGCCAATTAGGAGCCACTCCATGCTGTGACCTGGATCACCCCTGATGCCCACTAGGAGACCCCCCCCCATGTTGTGACCTGGTTCACCTCTGATACCAATGAGGAAGCCCCTCCTTTGAGCTCCAGGACACCTCCCAATGCCAACCAGGAGCCCCCTCTGTGCTCTGACCTGGGACACCTCCGATGCCAACTAGGAGATCTCTCACCCCCACCCATGCCAATGGGAAGCCGCCCCATACTATGACCTGGGCCACCCTTGATGCCAACCAGGAGACACCTCCCCTACTGAGCCCCAGGACTCCCACAATGCGAACCAGGACCTGCACCACAACCCACCTGGTGTGACGAGGGAGAACGCCCGACTGAGCCCCAGGGCCCCCCCACCCCACACTGTGACCTGGGTCATCCCTAAAACTGTGCAGATGACCTCCCCCTATTGAGCCCCAGGACTCTCACAGTGCCAGCTGGGACCTCCTTGCTACAACCCTTGAGACCCCCCTACTGAGCCCTGGGACTCCCCCAACCTGTGACCCAGAATACCCCCTGATGCTCACTGGGAGATTGGTCCTGCTGAGCCACTCAACCCTTGCATGATAACACCTGGTACACCCACTTCAATGACAACCAGGAGACCCACCTTCTGAGCCTTACAACATCTCCTGACTGTCACCCAGACCTCCCAACACCAACTGGGAGACCACCCCTACACTGATTCCCAGAACCCTACCAGTGCCGGAGAACCCTGTGCCAGTATGACTCGGGACCTTCCCCCGAAAGCTGCCACATTCAGATGCAGCTTGTTCTGCCCTCATCCCTCTCTCAGTGTGCCCCATAAAGGGCTGTAGGGTGTCCAGTGCCCCCCAGGTTGCCCCAGCACAGGAAAGAGGTGGATACCCCCCAGCCCTCCCTGAGAACCCACTGCCCTTTAAAGAACCCCTTGAGAACTCCATTTGCAGGTGGCCAGAAGGGAATTAGGAGTGAGCACTGTATGTCACTGCTTTGTATACCCAAACCCCGCTGGCAGCCTCATGGGGGATTTCTTGGCCACTCCAGGGACTCTCAGTTCACTGGGAATGAAAACTAAACATACAAAATCCCACAGTAAACCTCCACACGAGGGCTCCTTCCCCATCCACGTCCCACCTCTAGCACTAATCTGGCTGTGGGAACAGCTTCAAGTGCTTGTGGAGTTTTCATCCTGGAGTGAAGAGCCCCTTGGTGCTGCTCAGCCAAGCATGGGAATCCTCCTGTCCATCCCCAAAACCCAGGCCAGCAAATTTTGCTTGGCGATGGTCACCAATTGTCCCCTGGGCATGGGCCACCAACCTCCCACAGTGGACCAACAGGATGTGAGCTCCCACCCCACCAGTGCAGGGACCCAAGAGGCAGCTCTGCTCCAGCAGAACATTGAGGTGAGGAAAGAACTGGGGCAGAGCCAGGAAAGGTTTTACAACTGGAACAAACATATGTCCAACATCACTGGAGGTGATATAAAGGAACCACAACCCAGGGCCAGCTGTGGGACTTCTCCAAGCCCTGGCACAGCCGCCTGTGGCTCTTGAGTGCAGGGCAGAGCTCAACAGGCAGCTTCCCACCTGCTCTTCCACCCCATCCCCTCCTGCCCCTGTGGCCAGGCTGGGAGGAAATGCTGGAACAGCCCAGAGAACCTTTAGAGTAGGTCCAGGGGTCCTTTCCTAGGACTAACAGCCCCTGCTCCCAGCATCACACCAAGGGCTGGGGGCGCCTGAGGTGGCTCCTTCTGCATCTGTAGTTAACGGCTCTGTGCTTCCCCAAGGCTTTATCCTCCCCACGATGAGTTTCCTCAGTCCAGTGGGCTTCGAGTTTCATGCTGTGCAAACTCAGTTGGCTCAGGGAGAGCTCTGTAGGGTGGGGGGGTGCTGTCAGGCCTGGAAAGAGCTAAGGGAGCCCATAGGAGTGCCCCTCAGACCCTTGCAAACCTTCATGGGGTGTGTTCTCCAGCATCATCTTCCCAGTGCCCCACATGCTGGAGGGCTCCGCACAGGGAGACAACAACCCACATCCCATCCCCAGCAGCTGGGTCAGGGCTGCTAAAGGCTGGCTGGCTCCCATTTGACCCTACTGCTTCAGGTGCTACCTGTGTGGACAGAGCAGACCTTCTCTCTTCAGCAGGGAGCTGCTCATAAAACCCCTTCTCATCTTTTTTTTGTATTTCTTGTCCCCAAAGCCCCACCATTCCCACACCATTCCAGACTTATTTCCAGCTGGAGGATTCTGCTGCCTCCCTGGCTCCCCTGAGCACAGCCAGGAGAGTGGGTAGCAGGGAGGGAGCTTCATGGGGAACCCACCTACACAAGCTCTCAGCTCTGGGGTTTGGACAGCAGCTCCTGTACCCATCTCAGGAGCCATTCCCATACCCCACTCAGCATCACCCCACTGAGACGAGGCTGCCCTGCTTGAAGGACTCTGTTTCCAGGGCACAGAGCTACATCCACCCAGGAATTTCCCCTTGCTGGGAAAACATTAACCACTCCTCCTCTCTGCCTGCTCTCACACTGCACCACTGGCAGCTCACGCATGGCCCTACAGGAGAGAACTGGTTTGTTTGCTCTGCCTTCCCCTCCCTGCACTGCTGCTGCTTGAAGGCCTTGTGGCTTACCCAGGGGTTTCTAACACTGAGCAGACACGGATGGGCTGGGTCTCAGGGATCCTTGTGGTTCAGGGAACACTAGTGCCTTTGGGGATCTGGAGGGTTTCCATCATTACCTGATGACAATCAGGTCGCTGACTTGGTGGAGATAAGGTGGCAAGGAAGTGGCCACCACTGTAAAGCCAACACCATCTCAGCACACACTGCAGCCACCAAGGCTTCTCTGGGTCTGTGCTCTCCATGCTGACCTTTCATGGGATCATGGTGCTCTGCTGGGAAAGACACTATTAACCACAGCAGAATTAGACCCAGGCATGAGCAGAAGAGATGATGATGAGGAGAACCCCACGAGGCACCAGGGCACAGCCAAACACTGTGAAGAGAACCCAGGGGCTAGGACACTGGGGTGGGAGGAGGAACATCTGCACCCAATTGGTATTTGGAGAGACCGAAGCAGCCTGGTCCTAGGTACCAGAGTGCAGAGAAACCTCAGCTTTAGGGGGCCTCCAGGGGATCTCCTGAGCGTCCCAGTGTGGGAGGGTTTGCTGAGGTTGCCTCCTGCATAGAGACTCCTGAGAGCTCTGCAGCCACAGGAGCCCTGGCTCTGGCAGCCAGCAAATCAAGATCAGTCAGGTAGAACAGCCTGGAGGTGGTTAAGGAGCAGATGGAAGTCCTGGATCTTCTTTTGCACAGGCTGAAGGAGGTGAGGAAGCCACCCAGGGTTGTCCACAGCTGGTGGCCAGACCTGCCCAGCTCCTTGGACAAGGGATTCCTATTGCTTCAGCTCCCAAAGATCTCCTTGGGGCCACAGACTGGTTTTCCCATTATATCCCATTGCTGGTGCTGTCACATCACCTCCTGGCTCAGCCCCGTGCCCTGTGGGGAATGGCAGGGAAGAAGCTGCCTCACACTACTTGATGGCCACAGTTGTGCCCTGCTCCTCCTGAATGCAGGTCAGAGCTGCATGATGAGACATCCCACAGGGCTGGCCTCCCAGCACCACCATTAGAGGTGGTGTCTTAACAGGGGCCCGTGCCAGCATCCCAAGACCTCGCACACTTGGGGCATGGCACGGCAGAGCTGCACTAGGCTGCTGAGAAGGGGTTGGCTGAGTGCCCCATCACCCGCCTCTATCCCAGCCCTTTTCTCAAATTATTGATGGAGGAGGATTTATTTGAGTTTCTATCCTGTGTTTCATAGAATCCCAGAACATTAGGGATTAGAGGCGACCTCAAAAGATCACCCAGGCCAGTCCCCCTGACACAGCAGGATCCCCTAGATTCAGTCCCATAGGAACATGGCCAGGAGGGTTTGAAATGTCTCCAGAAAAGGAGACTCCACAGCCCACCCTGGGAAGCCCCTGCCAGGGCTCTGTTACCCTCACAGGGAACAAGGTCCTTCTCACATGGATGTGGAACCTCCTCTGCTCTAGCTCGCACCCCCTGCCCCTTGTCTTATCACTGGGTGTCCCTGAGCAGAGCCTGGCTCCATCCTCCTGACACCTGCCCTTTCCATATTGATCAACATTCACGGGGTCACCCCTCAGGCTCCTTTTTCACCCACCTCAAGAGACCCAACTCCCTCAGCCTTTCCTCATCAGGGAGATGCTCCCCTTCCGCCATCATCTCTGTGGCTCTGCTCTGGGCTCTCTGCAGCAGCTCTGTGTCCTTCTGGAACTGAGGGGCCCACAACTGGGCACAAGATTTTAGCTGTGGTCACACCAGGGCAGAGTAGAGGGGGAGGAGAATATCTACTAACCATGTCCTTTCTGATCCACCCCAGGGTGCCACTGGCCTTCTTGACCACCAGGGCCCATGGCTGGCTCCTGGCCATCCTGTTGGCTACCAGCACCCCCAAGTCCCTTTCTCTGACACTGCTCTCCAGCAAGTCAGTCCCCACTCTACACTGGTCCCTAGGTTTGTTCTTGCCCAGGTGCCAGACTGTACCCTGCCCCAGTTACAGTTCATTCAATGTAACTCCCATTCAGTTTGCAGGAGAAAGGGCAGTCTGACATTCCCTAGGGCCTCCCTCTTCTGTCTGCCCCATGGCATCACTGGGACCAGTTTGGTCCAGTGGCCCGAAGGCTCCAAGACCTACTTCTGCGCAGGATAGTCCTTCTGCCCAGCCTGGGCACTATGAGGCGGCCCAGCCCCAGACTGGTACCTCCAGGAGGAAAGAGTGGAGATGGAACTTGGTGCTTCTCAGCATTTCTTGCCTCAGAGCAGGTGCTCCCTGTGTGAACCCCCCGTTGCCCTGTACCCCAGTAGGAGACAAGGATCCTCCATTCAGAGGGAAGATAAGGTGGGATACATTCAGAGCCGAGATGGGATGCAGCAACCTCCAGCGTCCCTGCAGACCAGCAGCCTGACATCTCACCACTTCCTGGGAGCAGATCCTTCACCAGACGCCCTGCACTTACCTTTCTGAGCACCCTCCCCCCTCACCACCAGCTCTCCTCTTCCAGGCACTGGATCTGAGGGGTCAGCAGCAGGGTGGTGGCACAGGTGACACAACAGCCACCCAGCCAAGGGCAAACCAGGTGGCTCCTCCTGGGAGCTCCCCTAGCCCATGCAGCCCCATGGTGCTCCCAGCTGTGAGCTCTCCCAGCAAGGGAGTGGAGTAGGGAGAGGGTTTTGCAGCCTGCAGAGGCAGACGTTGCTCAGGGAGCCTTTGAGCTCCACCTCAAGCTGTGGCCTGGAGGTTCTGCCCAGTTTTTGGAACCACTGCCAGGGCACTGGCTTTGAAGATGATGGGGATAGAGACAAGGGGGAGGCTGAGTACTCATATCAGCTTGGGCTGTGCTGATGGACCTACATCTCCAGCTGGGAGGCTCAACATGCTGGAGCAGAGGAACCCTGGAGTGAAGGTCCTCACATCTGCTCCTCAGCCATGGACAGGGTGGATTAATGCCTTGGGAAGGTGGTACCCACAGGCACTGCTGGTCCTCCCTTCTGTTTTGTTTTGATAGAGAGGATCTTATTAGCAAAAGCAGATCTTGGGGCTTCCTAGGGAGGCGAGAGGATCTGAGCACCTCACTGGGTCAGAGCATCTTTCTGCCCAACCAGTTGAAGAGTCCCCCCCTAAGGTGATTAAGGGAGATGGAGATAGGACAGAGTTTAACAAGGGGCTCTGCCTGGGAGTAGGGATTTGTTAAACCACCTGAAGCAGCAGTGGGGATGGAGCCCAGCAGATGGGGTCTGGGGATACAGGACCCAGCACTGGGTTAATGGAGAACATAAGGGTCACTGAAGATAACAGAGATGGGTTAGGGAGATGCTCAGGGCTAGGCCAGAGTTTTGAATCATCAAATCAAGGATTGGTTTGGGATGGATGGGACCTTTAAATGTGCTCCAGTCCAACCAGGGGCATCCCCAACCAGAGTAGGGTGCTCAGAGCCTGGGATGGTTCCAGGGATGGGGCTTCTCCCACTTCTGTGGGCACCTTGGGCCAGGCTCTCACCTGCCTGAGCAGAACAAGGCTCTCCCTTGGGTCAAGTCTGAAAGTCCCTCTTTGACTCCAAACCCTCCCATGCCACAGTGCCCAGGGCTCTACTGCCCCCACGTGGGGACTGCCCTGGCTCTGGGGGTCCCTGTCCGCCTTTATCCCCACTTACACCCATGAGGGGCTATGCCCCATGGCTTGTTCCATCCCTGCTACCAGTGGGGCTGGGGATGGAGAAGACTGTGGTGGAGAGACAGACTGCGCAAGGAGGGGAACACAAGGGATGAATAGGGGAGAAAGAGAGAGGGCAGGAAGAACCCTTAGGGTCCCCCAGGGTAACCCCCCCAAGCCCTGCATTCAGGATTTATGGCTGTGATGAACATCACTGGGGCAGGAAAAGCATCTCGAGTCCACCTGACGCCCCAGTACTGCCAGGTCCCCACAAACCCTCGTCCTTCATCCCACATCTCCATGGCTCTACCACTCCTCCAGGGACAGGACAACTTACGACAACCCTCATGGAGAAGTAATTGTTCCCCAGGGCTAACCTCAGCCTCCTTTTGGGTGGGCTGAGGCTGTTTCCTCCCATCCTATCAGTCACACAGAGAACTATCTTCCCCTTCTAAGCCACCAGGGGTGGGGCCCCAAAACCAGCTCAGAATACCCAGCGTTCCCCCAAAGTCAAGTCACCTTGAGGTTGATACTAGAGGCAGAGACAGGCTTACCCACACCAAGATGAGAAAAGGAGTAAGGGCTTCCGGCTCAGCTTAAATAGATCCCCAGACAGGCATGGGAAGCCCCCAGTTGAGGTTGTTCAGGGTGGGACAGCCCCATCCCTCCACCCACTCCACTCCCCACCCACCTGGGTGCTGCAGGTGGAGGTGATTGCATCCCAATGCCCATCCTTTAACTGGGCTAGAACGAAAACCTTCCCCAAGTAGTAGGAGACAGAGGGGATGGAGGTGAAAAGCAGTTGGAGACTGGATAAAGAGAGCAGAAGACAAACAAGTGGAAACAGAGGGTTGAGCTAAAAATAAATAAAGAGATGGTGGGCAAAACAGTCTCAGGTGGGGGAAGGTTTGAGGCTGAGGAAATTGTTAGGGGAAATGGGATCTGAGACTGGGGAAGCCTTGGTTTAGGTGATCCTGCTGTTGCAGGCAGATTGGACTAGATGATCTTTCGAGGTCCTTTCCAATCCGTAGTGATTCTATGAGTCTAAGCCTGACAAGAGTGGAGGCTCCTGAAAAGCTGAGGCTGAGAAGGTTCAGAAGGGTGAGAGGGAGGTGGGAAAAGGTTAAGGGCAGAGAAAGGGGCACTGAATAAACGTGGAGGTGGACAGGGAGGAGGACGAGGAAGCTGGAAAGTGGGAGGTGGGTGTTGTCCTGCTTCTTCCCTCCCTGCCATGGAGCCGTGTGGCCACTAGATGGCAGCAGAGCTCCACGCAGGAACCCCCGCAGGTCCTGCCCTGCCTGGGAGCATTTTGTAACCCTCAACACCATGGTACCCAACCCCAGCATCCCCCAGCCCTGAGCATCCCCCCGGCCTGGAGCACCCTCCAGACCCTGAGCATCCCCACAGCCCCCAAAAAATCCTCATAGCCCCTAAACACTTTCACAGTCCCTAAAGGACCCCATGATGTGGAGCATCCTCACACCCGGGAGAATCCTACGGTGCCCGAGCACCCTCACAGCCCCTAAACATCCCCACAGCCTGGAGCATCTCCACAGCCCCTAAACATTCCCACAGCTTGGAATAGCAAAAGAGTGGTGCAGGAAACACCTGCGTACGTTGTGAACAGGTAAATGACCTTCTCTCTATGGTAGCTGAGTTGAGGGAATAGGTGGATAGGCTGAGGAGTATCCGTGAGTGCGAACAAGAGATAGATTGGTGGTGTAGCACTCTCTCATCTCTTAGAGCTGTCCAGGAGTCAGAGGAGCCTGGTATTTCCCATCACCAGGAAGAAGGTGCTCAGGAGATGGAAGAGCTTGAGGCTTTGTCTCATAAGGAAGAAGGTAGGGTTCCCCCTGATGATGAGGAATAGAAACAGGTTCCCATCCATGGGATGTGTCCATCAAGGACAGGAGGGTCATTAGGGACAGTCAACATGGCTGATAGCCTTTTATGAGGGCATAACCAGGTGGATGGATGATGGCAGAACAGTGGACGTCATCTATCTTGACTTAAGTAAGGCATTTGACACGGTCTCTCACAGCATCCTTGCAGCCAACCTGAGGCACTGTGGCCTGGATTTTCAGGTAGTGATGTGGATTGTAAATTGGCTACAGGGTAGAAGTCAGAGAGTAGTGGTCAATGGGACAGAGTCTAGTTGGAGGCCTGTATCTAGTGGAATGCCCCAGGGGTCAGTGCTGGGACGGGTCCTGTTCAATCTATTCATGGATGACTTGGATGAGNCAACAAGGATGATGAAGGAGCACCTCCCTTGTGAGGAGGAGTTGAGGGAGCTGGGTCTCTTTAGCTTGGAGAAGAGGAGACTGAGGGGTGACCTCATTAATGTCTACAAATATTTGAGGGGTGGGTGTTGGGAGGATGGAAATGGGTTGTTCTCGGTGTCATGTAGTGATAGGACGAGGGGCAATGGGTGTAAGCTGGAACACAGGAAGTTCCACATCAACCTGAGAAGGAACTTCTTCACCGTGAGGGTGATGGAGCACTGGAACAGGCTGCCCAGGGAGGTTGTGGAGTCTCCCTCACTGAAGATATTCAAGATCCGACTGGATGAGTTCCTGTGTGACTTGGTCTAGGTGATCCTGCTGTTGCAGGCGGATTAGACTACATGATCTTCCCTTCCAATCCGTAGTGATTCTATGATTCTATGATACTATGAATATTCCAACAGTCTGGAGCACTCTTAAACATCCCCACAGCCTGGAGCATTCTGTAGACCCTGAACAGCTCCTCAACTTCCCCACAGCCTTTGAGCATCCCCACAGCCTGGAGCACCACTACCAGTCCTCAAAACCCTGCCAGCCCTGCTCATCCCTGCAGCCCAGAGAACCAACCCCAGACAGCAGCACCCCCACAGCCTGGAGGATCCCACATTCCCAGCACAGCTCACCTCCCCTTCCCACAGGGCTCCCACATCTGGAGGCTGAAGGGTTTGGGGCCGCTTGCCAAGACCCCAAGAAGCAAGTTGTGGCAAGGCTGAAATCTGGGGGAAATCTGGTGTCTGTACAGGGTGGTGGTAGTAGAGGAAGGGGGGGTCGAGATCCTTTTGCTTGATTTAAATCCAGAACTGGGAGCATTTCTGGAATTGGGAACGTTCCCACTGCTGAGTCTGCCCTGGAGCTGCTGCGGTTGCATAGTAAATATGGGAACTGTTGCCTTGCTGCACAGTTCCAGGTCAGACAGGGTGGAACCTCTGTAGGCCCCGTTGCCAGGAGCCTCTGCTTGCTTTCCCATTAAGGAGGAAGAAGAGAAGGATGTGGGGAAACCCCAGGTGTGGTGGTGTGGTCCCCCCAAGCCAGTACCTCACAGCCTGTCCCCATGGAGGCAGCTCCCAGCTACCCCCAGGAGCCTGAAAGTGTCTCCTGATGTTTAACCTCCACCTCATTTTTCCACATGGAGATGGGCAACCAACATCAGCATGGATTTATCAAGGGGAAGTCCTGCTTGACTAACCTGATAGCATCTATAATGCAATAACTGAATGGTTAGATTTGGGGAAACCAGTGGATGTAGTCTACCTTGACCTTAGCAAGGCCTTTGACACTGTCTCCCATGAAATTTTAGTAAGCAAGCTGAGGAAGTGTGGGATGGAAGAGCAGACAGTGAGGTGGGTTAGGAACTGGTTGCAAGA
>VXBP01004268.1:142173-170819 GCA_013400115.1 Rhinopomastus cyanomelas
ATGATCTCTTTGGGTCCCTTCCAACCCCTAACATCCTATGATCCCCACAGCCTCTAGCATCCTAACAGGTCCTAAACATCCCCACAGCCTGCAGCATCCCCACAGCCCCTAAACATTCCTACAGCCCCTAAGCATCCCCACAGCCTCCCCTCTTGGGGGGTCTCAGGCCACAGGACCCTGCCCAGGCAGCCCATCCTTGGCACTGGGGTGGCGATGGGGTGGTGAGGCTGTGCGGGTGCAGTTGGGGGGGAGCAGAGCAGCTGTGTTTAACTTTCCATCCGCTGCAGGGAACAGCAAGGGGGGGTGTTCCCCCCTCCTTTCTTTTATTTTTGTTCCCTTTTATTTTAATTCCGTTTTATTTTCTCGGGGCTTTGTGTGTCCTTCACCAGCCAGAAACCACCGGGTAAACATCCTGCCGGGAGCAGAGAGAATGTGCTGAGGGAGGAGGTGTCCTGCCTGCTGCCCTGCACCCACATCCACCCACCCACCCAACCCACCTGCCATGGGGCAATGGGCGTGCTGACTGCCCTCACTGCGGGGTGGGGGACATGGGGGATGTTAGATCTTGAGGAGAAATTGCTAGATCTGAGGCAGAAACCCCTCCCTGTGAGGGTGCTGAGGCCCTGGAACAGGTTTCCCAGTGAGGCTGGAGAAGAGAAGGCTCCAGGGGGACCTTAGAGCAGCTTCCAGCACCTGAAGGGGCTCCAGGGAAGCTGGAGAGGGGCTTTTTCTAGGTGATCCAGTGCTGGAACAAGGGGGATGGGTTCCAGCTCAAAGAGGAGAGATGGAGATGAGATCTGAGGCAGAAACCCCTCCCTGTGAGGGGTCTGAGGCCCTGGAACAGGTTGCCCAGGGAGGCTGTGGCTGCTCCATCATCCCAGGGCCAAGTTGGATGGGACAGTGGGCACCCTGCTCTGGCGAGAGCTGTTACTGCCCCTAGCAGTGGGGTGGTACTGAAGGAGCCCTGAGCTCCCTCCCAACATCAGCCCCTCTACGATCCTGTGATTTTCTGCCCACCCACCCCACTGCTGGTAAAGGAGACGCATGGGACCATTGTCCAGCCGTGCCAGGGTGGGTCCTGGTGAGCCCCAGCGTGGGGCCGTGTTTGCTCTGCAGCTTCACTGGGGTCCGTTATGGGGTTTGTTATGGGGTCAGGCCCAGCAGGGCTGTTTTCCTGCACTTTACAATTTCCTCTGTGGGCTTTAATAGACGTCGAGGCGCCGGCAGCGACAGAGGATCTTCAACTTCATTGGAGGAACGGAGGTAAATAACGAAACCAGTACACCCAGGCATCCCCCCTCCACTTCCCCAAGCACCCCCCACTCACTCACAGTCTGTGCCACAGCCCCCCCCCACCTCCCAATGGCTTGTGGGCACCTCGCTCTAACCAAGCCCCAGATATTTTAACGAGCTGTTAATTGCCCCAACCTTATGGGTGCCCCTTCCTTACGGGTGCCGGAATGGGGTTCTCTCCCTCTCCTTGGGGCAAACACCCAGATGTTGAGCAACCCCTCGAAGTTCTCCCCTACAGGATGCTCCTCTGGGAAGGGTTTAGCTGGGATCTGGGGAGTCTGGGTGGAGTGGGCAGGGCCTGGGTGAGGTGCTGGTGCCCCCCTGCTTGTGCCATGCTGTGACCCCCACAGCACAGGGTGTCTCCCCACTGCCATCCTGCTGAAGGGTGGTGCCCCCTGGTTTTATTGCCAAGGAATGGGGCTGATAAGGTGCCAGAGGTGCCTTTCCTGCCCTCCCAGGCCCTGAGGACAAACATTCCTGGCATATTTGTCGTGTGGTCGGCTCCACACAGCATCCTCGGGGTGGGGGGGAAATCCAATCAAAGAAAATCCGGTTCTTCCACTGCTGCCTCCCTCCTCCTTTCACCCTCCAGCTGTTTCCCTCCAGCCCCGACAAGGCTGGAAAAGCTGAAGCTGGAGCAGGGCTGCAGGAGGGGGGCTTGGCAGGACCCCCTGCTCGTAGTACCCCTGCCACGGGGCACAGTGAGGAGGAGGCTGTGCCATGGGGCTCGCATTGTGGCAGGGGTGTGGGGAGGGTGGCACTGGATGGCTTTAAACCCTGGGCAGCAGGGATGGAGATACCTGAGGGTCTCCTGTGGCTGGTTTTATGGGGACAGCTAAGTGGGGTCTGGATGTCCAGGATGCCCCAGCAGCCCCAGTGCCTGCATTGGACCCTGTGTCCAAGGTGGTCCCAGTGGGCTATGTTGTCCCAGTGTTGTCTGGGATAGTTTGTGTTGGTCTGAGATATTCTGTGGTGGTCTGGGATTGTTTGGGATGATCTGAGATGGTCTGAAACGATCTAGGATGGTCTGGGATGGTCTCCTCATCACCTTCCCCCCCTCACTCTACAACTCTGTTCCATCCCTCCAACTCTCTGTTGCCCTCTTTCTTTCCCCAAAATATTACCCCTCCACCCTACGCCATCACAAAGGTTCATTTTGGAGCTGGCCTGTTCGTAGGGGCTGAGGTCCCACCCCAACCCTGGCTCCCCGCCGTGCTACCACTGGTGCCTGCAGCCCTGCCTGCACCGCAGCTTGCCAGGGATGCCTGCTGCCTTTCCGAGGGCACCTGTCTATGGGGTGTCACAGTCTGCTCCCGTCTTGGGAAAAGGCCCTCAAGGCTCTTTCCCAGCTGTTCTTCTCCCCAAGAGCTGGCAATCAGACCCCATGGATGGCACTGTGCCCCCCACCACACTCTGTGTGACCCTGTGGGCGGGTGAGTTGGGAGCATGAGGTGGGCATCAGCATGGCAGCCCCACATATAGAGTCCAGGGGCAGGTGATGGCACTGGAAGAGTGATTGGAACACTGAAGGGGAGCTGCTGGGGGTTGAGGTTGGGTGCATGGGGTGAGCACCAGACCCCACTGCTGGCACTGTGCCCCCCACCATGCTCTGTGCCACACTGTGGGGGAGGATGGGTTGGGTCCATGAGATGGGAATCATCATGGCAGCCCCACACATATAGGGTCCAGGGCTGGGTGATGGCACTGGGAGGGCAATGGGGACACTGTGGGGAGGGATCTGGGAAGGGGCACGGGGCACAGATGCGCTGCGGGGACCCTGGGGATGCTCATTTCTTTCCCACTCCTTCCCCTCCATCCTCTCCCCGCCCCCCCATACCGAGGAAAGTGCTGGTTTTGGAGGGGAATGAAAGGGGAGCTGGGGAGCACTGGCTGTGCTGGTTCTGTCCCGGAGCCAAGAAATATGAAGCTGCCCTTTGTTTTGTTGGGTTGGGGTTTTTTTTGAGCAATTATCCTGCCCTATTTGGGGTTTTTTTCCTGCTTTCTGTGGCCCCGTGGGTGTGAAACTGCTTGTTAAATTCTTCCTTATCTGCAGGGAGCTGCCCGCTGCTGCCCCCACTCTCCTCTCACCCCCCTTCACTGACAGCCCTGCTTCCCCCTGCTCACCCCAGCCAGGACGGTGTAGAGCAGCCCCTAAACCCTTTGCTCCGAGCGGGGTGTGGTGACCCCATCCCCGGGGAAACCCTCAGCTCAACCCCAAATGGACCCATCGGGTGACTCAGAGCATCCAGCCTGCAGTTCCACTCCAATTCCCTCTGCTCTGCTCATCAGGGCACCCCTAAACCTGCTCCAGGCAGCACGGAGCAGAGGGTTGGGGTTACCCACCCTCATCCTCGGCTGGAGCTGCTCCAGCCGCCCTCAATCCGGGTTGCTCTGTAGGGAATTCACGCCACGGCAGCGTTGAGGGCTGTTGCAGCCCAGGGAGCTGCCCCACACTTGGGCCGGCTGCGCTCTGGGGCTGAGCAGGGGGAGGCTGTCCAGATCCCCCTTTGCATTCCAGATGCTCTCAGCTCCCACCCCACTCCCTGCAATTTCCCCTACAACTCTCGTCTCCATGAGCCTCGCTCCTTTCCCCCGGCTCCCCATCAGCTCCCAGGGACCCCCCCTTATCTCCTGCGGGGTTTTACCAGGGCCTTTTCCTTAAGGTGCAGAGCAAATCTGTTCCCTACAGACACGGACCCCACAGCACTGCGGGTACAAGGGGGGCTGCTGCGAGTACGGGGGGCTGCTGCAGCCACCAACCGCACTGCGCCAGCCTGGAGGAGGCACTGGGACTGCTGGTGGGTGAAACCCCACCTGGGCTCTGCTGGCTGGAGAATTCCAGCATCGTTTTGGGCTGGATGAACAGGGCTGAGATGCTCGGGTCAGGACCCCATCCCACATCCCCCCTCCAGCTGCAGCGGGGTCCGGGTGGGCCATAAACACCCCCGTTCCTCCATAAACAACCTGGGCTAAACAGGATGGGAAGGAGCTCAGCTGTCCTTGGCCCCAGCCAGTGCACGGACATGGCGGGGACTGGGGGGAGTGGGCTGGGAGCCAATGGGGCCCGGGCCCATTGGGATGCTGGGTCACAGCATCCTACTCCAGCCATTCTGCAGCTCTGGCACAGGGGGGTGTGAGGATGGTCCACAGCTCGGGGGGGTGTTTCTCCTCACCTGAAGCTGAGGTGGAACCCACAAACCAGCAATATAAATTTGATCGGGTGCCTCGCGGGGTCCCAGAGCTCTGTGTGGGGTAATGGGAGCTGCAGCCATGGTAGGGAATTCATAGGCTCGTGGAATTGTTTAGGTTGGAGGGGGTCTTAGAGTGGTTTCCAGCCCCCCTGCCATGAGGTTTTTGTCCTGAGGGCAACAACCAGGGTGCTCAGCACTGGCAGATCACCTCAGAACCCCTCGAGGCTGCACAGAGGGAGCAACAAATCTCATTTCACAGTGGGATGGCTGCAAAAAGCAGCAGCCCCTGCCCAAGGAGGGGTTAAATCCTAAGGGGTAAAACTTAGAGTTTGGGACCCACATCTGCCCCAGGTACCCACTGTCTCCCCAAACCCACCCTGACTTCAGCTTAAATCACTGAGTGGCAGCTTGGAAGACTCCAGGCAGAGGGCAAAGGGGGGACGAGCCAGCCCCTTGCTCCAGGCCTGAGGGATTTAAGGGTGAATAGCGGGATGGGTGATGGGGGGTAACCCCAGGAGTTCAGCTCCAGGTCGTCTCTGGCCCTTCCCCATTCTAACGATGTTGATGCCCAGAGAGGCCCCGGCTGGCTCTGCTGTGGGGGTGTCCGTGTTGTTCCAGGGATGTCTTCCCCTACCCAAACCCCCTCTCAGAGCCCTTCCCAATATCCTGATCTCTTTTGTTTTGTTTTGGGGTTTTCTTTTCATAAACCCCTTTCTCTGATGTCAGCGGTGCTGTAGGGGGAGCCCAGCGGTCCCCCGGCTGCTCCAGCACGGGGCTCCGCGCTCGGACAAAGGGCAGATCTGTCCCTTCTCACCCCCTCCGGAGCCTAAAAAGAGCAGAGGCAAGGCAGGGGGGCTGCCCCAACCCTTTGGTCTGCGTGAGGGGCTCCATCTGGAAACACTAAGGATGGAGGGGGGGATGAGCCCCCGATATTGTGTTTGGCTGCGGTTTGTTGCAGCGACTGCTCTGAATGCAAATCCCGGGTGGATGCTCTCCAGCTCCGGTGAGGGGAACATATCTCGATTTCCCTCTGGACGGAGCTGAGGAGAAGGAGGAGGAGGGGGGTCAGGCAGAGCTGAGGGCATTGGGGCATCAAACTCATCCCTGGTGTCACCATGGAAGCATCAGGAGGAGCCCAGTGGGGTGTCCTCAAGCCTCCCCACCTTGGGGGTGTCTGCTGCTCCCCGCTGGCAGCTGGGCACAGGGGGGTGGCTCCTGCTGGTCAGGACCAGGGGGACCGGGTGAAGATGCCAGGAGGATGCTTTGGGGTGGGGGGTGGCTGGGTACGGCCCAGCATCTGTTGGGGAGGGGACGTGTGGCAGCCCTGGGGTCCCTTCTCACCTCACACCGAGCTCTGCGGAGCTTCAAGCAGGGAGGAGGAAAATCCTTGTGACGTGAGGAGTGAGCACCGACACCTCCCCGCAGTGAGGTCTGGCGCTTCTGGTTGGGGGGTTGAGGGCTCTCCTGCCCCGCAGCCTCCTCCTCCCCACAGCCGGGGTCGGGAGTAGGGTCAGCAGGTGACAGTCTGAGCAAAACCCGACCCCGTCCGCAGGCTCTGGAAGTCATTTTGCTCCTGCGATGTGCTAATTCCTGCCTTTGGGCAATAACTGATCCCAGACCGCTGAGCCCTGCCTGCAGGAGGGCAACGGACCTTGGCAGCCCCTTCCCACCTCCACGAGAGGGACCAGCGGAAGGATGGCAGCAGGGTTGAACCGGAGGGGCTGCCGCATGTGCGAGGACCCCCCCAAAGAACCTCCCTGGCTGCTGCATATGTCCCCCGCGGTGTAGGTCATCTGCTTGGGGTTTTATCTCCCCTGCAGCTCTCAGGGCTGAGCTGCAGCTTCAGACTTCCTGCGAGTTCAGGAAGGTCAGAGAGTTTTTCCAGTGTTTCTCATGGGGTCTGTGTCCCCACCTTGAGTCTGCACCGAGGGGGGAGAGGCTCTGCCTCATCTGCTGTGTCTGACCCCATGGTTCCATTGTTCCTTGGCTTGATGTCCCCATCCCACTTGGATTTGTGCATAGGGATCTCATGGGGGTTGAATCTGTCCTTCTGGATACCCCTGCATACCTGTCTGCAGTGGGTGGCTGGGTGGGGCAAAACCTCTCCTGACCCCCTGAATCAAGGGGTCCCAAAAGCTCCCAGACACCAACTCTAGAGAATAGGTCTGCAGCTCATCCCCTGGGGAGAAGGGATGGATGCCCATGGGTGGGAAAAGGGTGATCCCAGCTTGCTGTAGAGGGTTTGGACTAGATGACCTCCAGAATTGCCTTCCACCTTAACCCATTCTATGGGACAAAACCCACTACTGTGGCCCCACAGCTCCTGGGTGTCTGGTGAGTGCCACCACATCTGAACCTTCCCCAGGTCCAACCCCACAGCCTGGGACCAATATCTGGGGGTTTTCCCGGCTCCGAGGGGCTAGGAGAGGTGGGGACCCCCTGCTCATCCTCCAGGGCCTGGTCCAGAGATGATGGGGAGGAGGGAGGGGGGAGAATTGGGAGAGTGGTGGTGGGGATATGGGGAGGGGGGGACACAGGCAGAGTCCCAGGGGAGGGGCCTCTGCTCAGGCAGAGGGTTTTCTGGTGAATATCCCGCTCGAGTGGTGTCGGCTCAGCATTTGTTTTCCCCTCTAATAAAAACCTCATAAAGGACAAAATGAAGAAATAATTTCCTGGAATTTGCCTGTGTCTGCCCTGTTTCCTCTGCCCGATCCGCAGGGGCTGCCGCAGCTCTCAGTCTGTGAGAGTGGGGTCACTGCTGCCTGGTGGCTGATGTGCGGAGCATCGTGGGCCCTTCTCCTGTTTTGGTCCTCTGATCCCTTCCTCTTCCCGTATTCCATCATCTTTCCCCTATTCCCTTCCCCTACTCCCATTCCCTTTTCCATTTCCCCTATTCTGTTCCTTTTCCTGTCCCCTTCCCCACTATTTCCATCCCCTTCTCACTATTCCCATCCCCTTATTCCTATTCCCTTGCCCCCTTCCCTTCTCCTTCCCCTATTCTCTTCCACTTTCCCCATCCCTTTCCTCTTTCCCCTATTCTCTTGCCCTATTCCCTTTCCCTTCTCTTATTCCCTTTCCCATCCCCTATTCTCATTCTGTTCCCTTCCCTCATTCCCTCCACCTTCCCCTATTCTCTTCCACTTTACCCTATTCCCTTCCTCTCTCCCCTATTCCCTTCACCTTCTCTTATTCCCTTCACCTTTTCCTATTTCCATTCCCTTCCCTTATTCCTTTCTCCTATTCCTATCCCCTTTCCCCTATCCCCCTCTCCTGTTCCCTTTCCCTTCCCTGTTCCCTTCCTCTTTCCCCTATTACCTTCCTCTTTCCCCCATTCCCTTCCCTTCCTCGACTCCCACCCTGTTTCCTCTATTGCCGTTCCCCCTGCAGGTTCCCATCCCACCTGCAAACCCTCAGCCCCATCTTCCCGTTCCAGTGCCTCCAGCCCTGGGATAGAGGCCTCCTGTTGGGGCTGTTTTGGGGGCTGCTTTGGGGTTTGCCCTTGTCCCAGGAGCGTCCCCACATGCGGAGCCCATTGTGGGTTCTCGATGTCCTCAGTGGGACCCCTTGTGCTCTTTCATCTTGCCTCGTTAATGGGAACCAGAGGGGGTTCTTGGCTTTAAGCAGCTCCTTCCCCCTGCCCAGACCCACTCCTTGGAAGTGCAGATAAGGGGAAGATTTATATGGGCAAGGAGGCAGTGGAGAGCAGGGTGTTAAGAGCAAAAGCCCCTTTTTGGGGCGTTCTTTGAAGATCAATTTAACTGGTTCTGGGCTCCTTGCACTCGGGAAGATGGTAACACTGGGGTGGGGGGGTGGTTTCAATCCTGACCCTGTTGTTTCTGGGGTCCTTTCTGCTGACATCCATCCCTGTGCCCAGGAAAAGGTCTCAGGGTCACTGCTGTCACCTCTGTGGGATCTCATGGGGGTGCTGCTGGCTAACTGTGGGCTCTCCCACCCCAGAAAGCTGATGGGGTGATGCTGGAGGAGCCAAAAGCCCTCATGGGATGGGATTTTGTTTCATACCCCGTCTATTAGGGGGCAGTGGTTGGGGGGGTCTAAGCAAATAAGCCCTCCGTGGCCTCTGGCAGCAGCCAGGAATGTGGTCCTTGTCCCCGTTGCTGAGGCTAACGAATGTGGGGGTCAGGAGCAACCCACAGGGTTGGCTCTAGGGGCTGTTAGGGCAGAGGGGGAAATGTGGGGTGAGACCCATGGCAGGGGGGCCTGGCAGAGCCAGGAGGTCTTTGCTGGTCTCAGCGGTGCCCCAAAATCCTTAGGGAAGCTCATGGGCTGCCCTGAGCATCCCAGGGGTACCTCCCAGGGCCAGCTGTGCTCACTGCCCTGGGCCGGCAGCAGGACCTCTGGGAAGGTGTTGCAAACATTTTCTTGTTGGTTTTTTTACCCAGTTTCTCGCAGTGGGAGGCTCCAGCCTGGGAAGATGAAGGTTTTAGCTGAGGAAGGAGAGAGGAGTGATGAGAAGAGGATGAGGGTACATCCCCAGTGGTATTTCCCTCCTGGACACCCAATCTCTCATGGAAGGCTTTGCTTTGCTACCCTCCCAGGAACCTGCGTGGTACCCAGGGGCCACCCTGAGCCCGGTGCTGTGGGGACCCAGCCCCCCCTCACATCCCCTATTCCCCCTGTCCCTGTGGCAGCACTGCCCAGGGCTGGAGCAGTTGTGTGTTGCTGCAAAGGCCACTTCCCCCAGCCCTGTAGGACCTTGGGGTGAGGGTGTATTAACCACACCTCACGATGGGTATTAACCACCCCCTCACGTCTGGATGGGGAGGAATCTGCTGGTTTTGGGGGTCAAATAGGGCCAAGCACCCATAGCACTCCACTCCCAGCCCCTCCAGTCCAGGGCTGGCCCCTATCTGGCATCTCCATCACTAATTTATGTCCCAATGCTTCTGGAGGAGGGAGGGCAGGTCTGGCCAGCCCAGCCATATATCTGCCTGGGGTTATCTAGGAATCCAACCCCACTGGCACAGCCCTAGAAGGGGCTGAGTGTCGTGGCGGTTGTGCCCTATCCTGCCAGGGTCCCGCTCATCACCCCGATGTTCTCCAGGCTCACTACTTCCCTCCTTGGGGTCACGGGCTCTTAATCAAACACAGGGATGTGGGGCAGAGCATTTGGGGCAGCAGAACAGGCTCCTACATTGGGATCCTGACAGCACCAGGGTTGCATCCAGGTGGTTTTGCAGCTGGGGTTTTCCACAGTGTCTTTGTTGCCTCTTTGTCTTAAGGGCTGGTTGACCAGTAGCAAAGAGTTACAGGTACCAGTACAGGGTGTGGATGGACCTGTTGGAGAGCAGCGAAGCAGAAAGGGACCTGGGGGTCCTGGTGGCCAGCAGGGTGGCCAGGAGTCAGCAATGGACCCCTGTGGCCAAGAAGGTCAGCAGCTTTGAGAGAAGTTCTCCTCCCACTCTGCTCTGCCCTGGAGAGACCACAGCTGGAATCTGGTGTCCAGTTCTGGGACCCTCAGTTCCAGAAGGACACTTAGCTGTTGGAGAGAGGCCAGCGCAGAGCCACAGAGATAATGGAGGGAGGGGAGCGTCTCCCTGCTGAGGAAAGGCTGAGGGAGCTGGGGCTCTTGAGCTGGAAAAAAAGGGAGCCTGAGGGGTGACCCCATGGATGTTGATCAATATGTTAAGGGTGACTGTCAGGAGGATGGAGCCAGGCTCTGCTCAGGGGCACCCAGTGATAGGACAAGGGGCAGTGAGTGTCAGCTGTAGCAGATGGACCTTGTTCCCAGTGAGAGTGCCAGAGCCCTAGCAAGGGCTGCCCAGGGGTGTTGTGGAGTCTCCTTCTCTGGAGATGTTTCAAACCCACCTGGACTGTTCCTGTGCGCCTGGGTCTAGGGGATCCTGCTGTGGCACGGGGATGGGACTGGTGGATCTTTCTAGGTTCCTTCCAACCCCTAATGTCCTGTGATGTTGGGATTCTGTGAAAGGGTTAAACCCAGCGCTAGAAACCCAAAGGGAAAGGACTAATGGGGAGAAGCAGAGCTGAGGTGGCAAGGGGTGGAACAAATGAGCTTCCTAAGGCTGGTCCTGAAGTCAGGCTTCTGCCTTAGCCGCGGGATGATGATGTTTTCCATGTGCTGTCCGGGCGGGAAGCGCCGGGGAAGCCATTTCCTCCCCATCGCACTCCCCCTCTAAGGAAACGGCGGCAGAGCCGGAGCGATTCATCACGCAGGGGAGGTGTGTTTGGGTTTCAATCAACTGGAAACGAGGAAGGACCTGATGAACAGGAGCGGCTCCTTCCCATCTGGCTGTTGAAAGGTTGGGGACCCCAGGGGTCTCGCGGCTTCTCCTGATGAATTGCAGCGGCAACTGCGGGGGGTGTCCAGGGCCAGAGCCTCTCCACATGGGGAAGGGCATGAGGGCACCTTCCTGGAGCTGGTGTTGGCTCCAAAGCATCAGCTAGGTGGAGGGGAACAGAAGGAACAGCCGTGCATGTGACACAATCTCCATCCTGGGGGCTGATGCCCTCCCTAAGCCCTGGTGGGTGTTGAGGGACAGGGTCCTCTGCAGGACCTCTTCCCATTCACCAGGGTCCCCCCTTATGGGGCCATCCCAGTGTGCAGAGGTGTCCCAGGACAGGCCCTGCAGTGGGGTCTGGTGCAGGATTGATGCCCCGAGCTGGCTGGGGATGGTCAGAGCCCTTGGGTGCCAGTGGGGAGGACATGGGCAGCCTGTAGGCTGGCACAGGAGGGTGTGAGCAGCAACGGGAAAGGGGAGGCAGAAGGATGTGAGCTCAGGGGCTCCTTCAGGCATGGAGCAGCCCAGAAAGGAGCAGAAAACAGGGCAGGGCAGGGGTGAGATGTGGGGATTTGGCTTGTGGGTGGTGCAAGGCAGTGAACCTGGGTTGAGGGGGGTGCCCAGTGTCCTCCAGCACATCAGGGCGAGAAGGGCTGTGGGGAAATCTGTGCGTCAGTGAGAAACCCTCAAGCAAGCAAAGTGAAGTCACAGGATCACAGATTGGGTTGGAAATGATGGAGGGAGGGAGGCTGAGCCGGACAGGAGGGGATTTCTCTGCTCCAAACCCCATCATGGCCAGCAGCCATGCGCGGGGGACAGCAGCCAGCCCTGCTCCTGGAGCCCCTGGTGCATCCGGGGGCACCTCCACAACTGCAGAAGGATGAAGCAGCTCAGCTCCAGACTAAATAGACGGAGCTGGGAACTGGCCCAGGAGAAAATAATTCCTATTAAAAATGTTGATTCATCAATTTCAGGATAAAAACAGCTCTGAGCTCCAACTTCTGCTTTCGCATTGCAGAGAGAGAAAAACCCCAGCGAGGAACCTGCCAAATGACTGAGGGTTTTGCTCTTCCCTCTTCCAGAAATTAAAGTTAATGACAGGAAAACACATTTAAAAATAAATGGCTGAAACAAAAGCCTCTGAACATACAGGGAGGGCAACTTTGGGTTGTCCCCAGCTCCTCCCTGCCATTGTTTCCCCTGCCTCAACTTCTGTTTTCAATGGGATGGGGATGTCCTTGCTGCTCAACTCTGGATGGAGCGGGAGGAAGGGAGCCCTGGCTCAGGATAAGAGGCACCTCTAGGCCATTTACAAGACAATGTTGACACCATTTAATGTGCTGGGTGTAGACACATTGAATGGACTAGAAGCAGCCTGGTGTAGAGGCTGGCATCTGGGCAAGGACAACCCCAGGGACCAAAATAGGGTTACCTGTTGGAAAGCAGCACAGGAGAAAGGGACCTGGAGGTCCTGGTGGCCAGCAGGGTGGCCAGGAGTCAGCAGTGGGCCCTGGTGGCCAAGAAGGTCAGCAGCACCCTGGGGTGGATCAGAACAGGGGTGGTTAGTAGATTGAGAGACGTTCTCCTCCCACTCTGTTCTGCCCTGGGGAGACCACAGCTGGAATCTGGTGTCCAGTTCTGGGACCCTCAGTTCCAGAAGGACACTTAGCTGTTGGAGAGAGGCCAGCGCAGAGCCACAGAGATAATGGAGGGAGGGGAGCATCTCCCTGCTGAGGAAAGGCTGAGGGAGCTGGGGCTCTTGAGCTGGGAAAAAAGGAGCCTGAGGGGGGACCCCATGGATGTTGATCAATATGGAAAGGGTGACTGTCAGGAGGATGGAGCCAGGCTCTGCTCAGGGGCACCCAGTGATAGGACAAGGGGCAGTGGGTGTCAGCTGGAACAGAAGAGGTTCCCCATCAGTGTGAGAAGGACCTTGTTCCCAGTGAGGGTGCCAGAGCCCTGGCAGGGGCTGCCCAGGTGGGTTGTGGAGTTTCTTTCTCTAGAGACATTTCAAACCTTCCTGGGCATGTTCCTGTGCGCCTGGATCGAGGGGATCCTGCTGTGGCACGGGGATGGGACTGGTGGATCTTTCTAGGTTCCTTCCAACTCCTAGTGTTCTGGGATGCTGTGATCCTCCCATTGGCAGAGAGGGATTCTGAAGGCAGCGAGGCAACACCTTGGGGCTGCAGTGAGAATCGTTTTGATTAAGTTTGTGGTCCCTAAAAAAAGACCTCAGTGAAAGATGGGAGATGAAGCTGGGGATGAAATGTCTCCCCTACAAAGAACTGGGTTGTATGTAAGCTCTGATGGCTCTAGCAGCAGTTGTCTCTGCTGGATATGGAGTGAGAAAAGATGTTTTAATTGCTAATCCAGAGAAATCTGGAGCAACGTCCCCTCTGCGGCACTGAGTGGATCTGCACAGGGCTCTGGGGGAGATTAATCACAAGACAAGGTCTTTCTAAACACAGAAGTGGACCCAAAGGCTCAAGGAGTTCTGCAAAGCTACTCTGGAAAGGGGTTTTTTGGTGGAAGGGGCTCGGTGACACTCTCTGACCACTGAGCCTGAGAGTCTGCGATGGTCCAAAGGGCTGGGTGCAGATGGTGGGTTGTGGATGGCTGTAAGGACCTTGGGGTGGCTGCAGGGTGCGAGATGTCCCTTACAGCAAGGCTCGAGCCCTTTGTCTCTGCTGACTTGTGCAGGGGACCTCCCATCCCTGCAGGACCCAGGCTGCTGGGGTGGCTCCATGACATGTGTGCCCCTGAGTCAGGTGCAGCCCTGGCAACGCAGAGCTCAAGGAGCCACTTCAGCTTATGCACAGAGCTCAGCTGCAAACCCACCCACCTTTGTGGACAATCCCCGCTTTTTGTGGGGGTTCAAGCCTCTCCGGGGAGCTGCTGCAGGTCCCTGGCAAAAGAATGGAGACCCCTGTGCTCTGACCCGTGTCTGGAAACACTTGCTGAGCCCCTGCCGGGCGGGAGCCACGGGGATACTGAGAGGATGAAGGTGGCTGGGGAGGGCTGGGGCGATGAGCGGGGCAGCCTGTGTGCTGGGGATGGACCATTTAGCGCAGCCCCCCACCCACAGAGCTGCTGACAGGGGCTCGACCCACGGGGCAGACCCCGCGTCAGGGCTGCTTGTGCGGCTGCAAAGGCGATCAAAGAGCCTCAGGGAGAGGGGAAGTGGCCATGGCCTGGCCCCAAGAGCCCAGGCAGGACTCATGTAGGTTGTAGGGGGTTTGCTTCAGGGAGGTTTGCACCCCTGGACTTTGCTCCTGAGCTGAGTGGGTTCAGATAGGCTTCCTCCTATCCTGCAGCTCCTGGGGAAATGTCCAGTAAGGTCTCAGGCACTAGTGCTGCCACCCCAGCCCTTCTGTCGCCTTCATGTCAGGGCACAGTGGAGCAGGTCCCTGTGGGGTGTCCCAGGAGGGGACCTGACTGAAGAGGGGGATGGACTGTCCCCGCATTGAACTGGCTCTGGGGACAGGATGGTCCTCACAGCATCACACACCAGCCCACGAGGCTGACATCCGCAGCTGGGAGGAGTAGGACAAGGTCTCCATCACTCTGGTGGACACAGCTGGAGCCCCCCCAGTGCTCCCCACCCCACCAGGCACCCACTGGGAGGTGTCCTGAAGGAGCACATGGCAGGATGAAAGGAAGTTCAAAGGGTCCATGTCTCCCTCAGCTTCCAGGGAAGACTGGAAACACTCTTTTCCCCCCTCTGTTTTCACATATGGGGGCTGCTCGATGACCCTTTCTTCACTGAACAGGGCTGTGGCACAGCCTGAGGTGTGGGAAACCAGGGAGGAACTGGGGTGCTGGTGGCCCATGATGGTCCCACTTTGGTGCCTCCTGCCTCCTGGGGTGATGGGGCTGATGCCACAGGAAACACCTGCAGGGCTCAGTGGCTAGTGGGTGGGAGGCAGAGGGGCTGGGGAGTCACCAGGTCCCTTATTTCCGATAACTGTTTGCTCCAAGATTAAGTCAGAGCCTCCAAGATGCAAAAGTCCTAGGAGAAGCAGCCAGAGCGGGATGATGTGGGGGGACTCTCCCCCTTCCCATCCTGGGGCTGCCGGGCTCCTCCAGCCCAGGCTGGTGTCTGAAGTCCAGGGCAGATAGTGGGGTGATTTACAACCCATTATTCTCCACTGGGAGAGCTGGTTAATGAGCAATGAGGGCTTGGGTGGGTGCTGGGGGCCGTGTGGGGAGGGGAAAAGGGCTTCTTCCCCCCAGCAACCCTGGCAGCAGGGGTAAGGCAAACCCATGGAGGTGGGCAGGCTGGCAGTGGAGACCCTCCCCACAGCTCCCCAACCCAGCCAGGAGATGGTAAAACATGCAGGAAGGGGAACCAGCTCCTTTTTTCCTAGCAGTTGCCAAATTCTCACCCCAAACCTCGGTGCTGGTGGATGGGGAGGGTGCTCCCTGCACCCCCTTACTCTGGCTGTTGGCTGCTGGGGCTACCTTTGCCCTGCCCATCCCTGTTCGGGCACAGGGAGACCTAAACATTAACAGATATGAAAAAAGCCCTGGAGAAGCTGGGACACTCCCTGGGGAGGGGGGAGCAAAGGTGAGCAGGGCTGTCTCCTGGCAGAGCCTGGGGAAGGGGCTGTGGGATGCTCAGGCTGTGACAGAGCCCTTTGTGATGCTCCCTCAGCATTGACAGCACCCCAAAACCCTGCCCACAGCCCATAGCCAGGGGCCAGGCCGCTGACCCTGGGGCTCATCCCCCCTGCCCTCGACCTCTGATTGATGTCTTCCAGCCTGGCTGGAGGCAGCCGCCAGCCCTAACCTCATCCCAGCAGGGTAGTGAAGTGGGCTGGCTCCACCAGCAGATGGTTCCTGCCTGCTGGAGGCAAAGACCCCCATAAATTGTAATCTGGGGAGGGGTCTGCAGAGCCCAAGCTGCTGCGCCGTGCTGCCCACAGGTCAGCGCCTGCGGGCAAAGGGCACCAGGGAGGCCTTGGTGTTTGCTCTGGGAAGTGGCTCTGCAATAACAGCCCCCTCCTCTCTCCCAGAAGTCCCCCAGCATCCCACCCAGAAGTGATAACAGACCCGGCCTCCCACCCCACGAGTGATGTTTGGACCATCCGTCTCCATGGTTGGACTGGGTGATCTCTTCCAACCTTGATTATTCCATAGTTCTGTGATCCCATCACCTGCCTCGAGTGGGTGCAGCTGCAGTGGTGGTGTGGGATGTCCTGCTGCCTGTGGGCAAAGCCCACCCCAGAGGGGCTTAGCAGCCCTCCCACCCTTCCCTACAAACAGGGATTTCATTAAAGGGGTCTTCAGCTGGAAGGTCATCCCAACCCCCTGACTGAGCTCATTGCTGAGCCACGATGGGCATCCTGGGGCCAGACAGCAGAGCCCCGGGGCCCAACAGCAGCTCAGCTTGGCTCTGTGTGGGGCTGGAGCAGCTCTAGCCCTGCAGCAAGACCTAGAAGCCCATCTGAGGAACTCAAACACTCCTCTGCAGACGGGTCCTGGGAGAGGAACCCACTGGCAAAGCTCAAACCCCACAGTCTGAGTGGGATGGAGGAGGCAGCCAACTCCATCTCTCCAAATCCCTTTTGCTTTCCCTGAGATATTTAGGGAAGTGAAAGTGGTGCAGAAGGGGTGGAGGGAGGGTCCACGGCTTCTTTATCCCAAGGAGTGCTGCAAACAGGGCCCGGGACGGTTCTTAGGGAGAGCTGCTGTTCCCAACGCCTGGCGTGATGGGCTGTAATTAATATCCGTGAGGAATGAGGAAGGATTTGAAGGCAGAATGGCCTTGGAGGAAGTTAAAGAGCAGCTTGTTAGGAATCTGCTTTCCTCACAGGCTGGGATGTGGGGTGGGTGGTCATCAGTGACTGTGCGTGTGCCCCATCCCTGCTCCCCAGGCACTGGGGCTGTGGATCACCCCTGGAACCGACCCTAACCCTGCATCCAGGCATCACCCTCAGCCCCAGGGCTCTGGGGAAGGCTCAGAGCTCTTCACGATGAAGCTCTTCTACGTCGCAGGGGGCAGAGAATCCCTCTGTTTCTCCCCAGGGATCGGATTTCAGGGGAATTAAGTGAGAAAGAGGATCGAAAGCCTCCAGTTCCTCTTGCACAACAGGGTGTCTCCAGGGCAGTCCCGTGGGTGCAGCAGCACCCTCTGACTGACCTGTGCTGCTGTCAGCAGGGAGCCCAGACTGCAGGTCCAGCAGAAGGGAGGAGGCTGAGGGGGAGGAATGTGGGTGCTGGGGCTGCTTCCCTTGGAGAAAGCACCATGTCTGCCCCCACTCAGCCCCAGCCCCACAACCCTTTGGCATCATTGCCCCGGGGCGGGGGAAGGCAAAGCTCTTCCTGCTGCCCCATCCCTCCCTCCTCAAAGTGCTCCATCAGGCATCAAAACCCCAGTCCCTCCAGAACGAGGCTGCAGGACCAGTTTCCCCCTTTTCTGTGCCTGGGTGCTCTCCCCGCAGCCCAGGAGATGCAGCCCCAGCTCTCCCGCTCGTCGATGCCACAGCCCAGCCTGCTCCTTCTTCACCACCTCTTCCTCCCCTGGCAGGTTGGTTCAGGCCTCTCCTTGGCTGTGCCATAGTCAACAGGGCCAATCCCAGTACTGAGAGATCCCCCCCTGTCAGCCCGCACCCCACATCCCACGGCCAGGTAGGAAATAAATAATGTCGGCGAGATAAAGAGAGCAAACACAGCCCCGGCCAGAGCTGCACACAAGGTGTTTGCCCAAGAGGTGAGTCTAGCCCTCCTCGCTGCAAGTCAGTGCCCGCGCAGGGTGCGGCAGGCATGGGGCTGCAGGCAGGACCCTGCTCCTGCCCCAGGGGGCTCCCCAAAAGCAGTGCTGAGGGTGCAGCATCCTCCGTGGAGTCCGTGCAAGATGCTGCTCTGGCAGCCCCCAGTGCACCCCCTGGCCCAGGGGGTGCTGAGTTGGTTGAACCTGGAACCCGGAGCTCCAGGAAAGGCGCTGAGAACACCCCACGGACCTTAGCAGCCCCACAAACAGCTGGGCCAGGAGATGTTCTGTGTCAGCCTGGGCATCTGGCACCGTGTATTGTCCTGCCTTGCTCACAGCTCTGCTTTGCACTTCTCTGCTCCTGTCCGCCCTGGGAGGGAGCCAGCTGTGCACCCACAGTCCCTCTGCACCCCGCTAACTGAGGGAGGGTCCTGCCATCCCACAGAGACTCACTGACAGAGACACATTGGCCCCCTCACACCCACTGGGGAGATCGAGGTGGGTTGTTCAGCCTGGGGATGGGGAGAGGGGCTACCTTGCCCACAGCCCCATCGGGGCAGAGCAAACCCTGTTTGCAAAGGCTGCAGAATCCCAGAGTGGTTTAGGTTGGGAAAGACCTTTAGGGTCATCAAGTGCTGCTGTTACCCTGGCAGGAAGGGTTCTGTTGCTCTATCCCAGCTCTGCCACTGCCCCTCCAAGTGCCACCAACATGGGCATCATGCAGGGCTGGCGTGAGCTGCTGGGGCTCCTCCAGCATTCGTGATGTCCCTGGGAGATGCTGCTCCTGCAGCTCCTGGTGCAAGGTGATGCCTGGTCCAGGGGCTTAACTGCTCCGCCATAACCAGTTCCTGGGATGCTGCAGCTTCACTCTCCCTCCAGACATCGGGATGGCTCAGAGGGCTGGGATGACAAAGTAAGACTCTCCTTCCTCTCTGAAGGCTGCTACCCCAGTGGGAAAGCTGCAGGGACCAGAAAAACTCCCACAAACCAGGGATAAACCACTTGGAAAACAGCTGGGAATGTCAGAGCTGCTCCTGGTGGTGAAAACACCCTAGAAATCACCAAGAAAATTCATAGGGATCAGTGGGAAAATGGCTGGAAAGGTCTAAGGAATTTCTAAAATGTGAGGAAAGAGCCTGAGGGAAGCCCTGGAGTGAGGGTTTCTGACTCTGTGAAGGCTTGGAAAAGCATTTGGAGAATGTCTTCTAAGGATTGAGATGGAGGGATGCCTTGAGGGCCCTTCTGGGATTCCTGGAGTGCTCTGGGATGCTCCTAGACAGGTCACAGATAAGGCAGTGCCAGAGCACTCCTGGAAGACTTGAAAACAATCCCTGTAAACCTGGGAAGTTTTGGGATGGAGGAAGATGAGTGAAGCTCTAGGGACCTGCTTGAAATGGTCCAGGCTGGGGAAGTCCTGTACAACCCAGGAATATTCATGGCAGCATTTCAGACCTGAGTCTCAGAGGGTCACAGTTAAAGGCTTTAGATGGAGGATTTCCCAGGAAAAGAAGGAAAATTCCTAAAAGATGGTGGAGCTTGGCAAGGAAGGATCTAGAAGAAGGATTTCAGAGGGAACCCCCCCAACCCAAATCCTCTAGGGAATGAAAACCAAACCCCTCTAGAAGCTGCTGGCTTGTGGATCCCTAGAAAGCTTCAGGAACTTCCCAGGAGATTCCGGGTAAAGGACACAAACATGGTCCTGCTCTGGCAGGGGGATTGGACTGGATGATCTTTCGAGGTCCCTTCCAACTCATGATGTTCTGTGATTCTGTGCGGATGCCCAGCCTGACCCTCTGTGCCCTTCTTTCCCCCACCCAGGACCCACCAGTGGCACCAGCGGTGCTGTTTCTCCCATTCATTCTGCTGGAAACCTCCTTGATTTTCAGTGAGTTGTCTGGTCCATCTCTTTTCTCTCTCTGTGGGGTCTTGGTCAGCTTTAACCCTTCCCACATCAGACCTTCCCCAACCCTCGATCAGCATCTCAGTGCTTTGGTGCATCATTCCTTCTCTTTCCCCAGGCTGGGTTAGTCAGAGCTGCTGCAGACGAAGGGAGAAGGACTTTTCTCCCCTCTTTTGTCCTCCCGTTGGCTCCAAGACACCTCAACACCCCACCTGCCATCTCTGAGTCTCACTGATTGCTCACAGAATCCCTCCAAAGGGCTCTCTGAGATGTCTTTACAGACCAGTAGTTGCAGATAAGGTCTGATGCTTTTCATGTCCATCACTTTGGGGCAGCTCATCTGCTGCTTGACTGCCCTGTTCTGCCTGCTCACTGTCATTTCTGCAGCATCAGCAGCAGGATCAGGCGCCTGAAGAACATGCTGAGCTGCACCATCCCCTCACCCAGACTTTCAGCAGCTTCCAGAGGCAGCAGGAGGCTCTGGGAGAGCACTTCTCCCTGGCAAAACCTCTTGAGATGATTCTGCTGCCCCCAACACCTCACCAAGGTCAAACAGCTGGAAGAAAGGGGTGGCCCAAAAGCCTCTTTGATTCTCTCACCCTGAGTGAGGAGTTCAATGGGAATAAACTTAAAGTAAACTGGGGAGCCCCGGGGGCAGGACGGCAGGAGATGCTGGGCTGGGTGCTGCTGCAGCCGGGCGGGATGAGGCGTGGGACAGTGCTCAGGGCTCTCCCAGCATCCCGACGATGTTCGTTTCTGGGACTTCATCAATAAGACTCCTCTCCTGCAGCAGCCCAAGATGTTTATGGAAGAGATACAGGAAGGCAGGAAGATCAAACCTGCTCTGCCGAGGCCCTGCTGCCGTTATCTGTGGTTTATGAGGTGACTGGACCTTGGCGGCTCCGTTTTAACTTGTTTTGATCTGGCTGTGCTTTATGGCTCTTATACTGAAATGTTTTGACAGGAGCAGCCTCACCCGGCTGGGCTCCTCCGTGGGAGCCGCATCTCCCTGTTGCGGGGAGCCTCGGGGCCACGTCCCCCCTTGCCCACGTCTCAGGCAAGGGCTCCAAGAGCCCAGTTGTCCCCCTAAATCCAGGCAAAATGCAGAGGGAATCACCAGGGAGATGGTGTTGCTGCAGCCCCAGGTCTGGTCTCACCTTTCTCAGGGTGCCCCTTCTCACTTGTGCCGAGAGCTGAGGGGACAGCAGGCTGGGGCCAAATATCTGCATTTAGGGCAGTTCAGTTCTTCTCGGCGAGAAGTTCCCTGGGCTGAGTGATGTGGGGATAGCACAAAAGGTTTGGGGAGTATATGTGAGGGATTGGGATGGAGGCAGTGGGGACCCTCTGTGCCCCTCATCCTGGCTGGAAAGGACCTCCAGGATCATCAGGTACAGCCCTCAGCCCAACAGCTCCCCAAGCCCTAGACCATGGCCTCAAGGGCTCCAGCTACTCGGTTTTTAAACCGTCCCAGGGATGGGGACTCCAGCACCTCCCTGGGCAGTCTGGTCCAGCGCCCAATCACTCTCTCAGCAAAGAGCTAGTTCCTCAGATCCAATCTAAACCTCCCCGATGCAACTTGAGGCCATTTCTCCTCGTGCTATCATTAGGAATTTGGAAGAAGAGACAATCAGCACCCTTGTTCCAACCTCCTTTGAGGGAGCTGTAGATAGCAAGAAGGTCTCCTCTCAGCCTCCTCTGCTCCAGATTCAATAACCCCAGTTCACAGATCACAGGCTCACAGATCACAGAACATTATGGGTTGGAAGGGACCTCAAAGATCAGCGAAGTCCAACCTCAGCCACTCTCCACATGATCTGTTCTCCAGCGCCTCTCCCCAGCCTCGTTGCCCTTCTCCGGCCCTGCTCCAGCCCCTGAGCAGATTCTGAGCAGACAATCTCAGTGAGCAGCTGTCAGTTTCCCTCTTTCCCCTCCTGATCTGCTTTGCCTCGAAGCAGGGATTGGCCACGAGCAGCCACACTGGGGCTAGCTGTGCTCGTGGACGGGCAAGATCATCAAGTCAGCTCTGACCCCAGAAAGGAGCTTCCTGGCAGAAAGAAGCTGGGAAAATCTAATTATGCAGCGAGGGCTTGTAGGCACCAGTTGCTGCTTGTGCTGGAGATCTGATAGCAAGAGCAGGACTTGCCCAATTATGGAGTGGAAATGATACTGGGGGGGCGTCACAGCCCACTGGGGCAGCTCTGGTGGTTCCAGTGGCAGAGCCCTGTTGGAAAGACCTTCCCAGGGCATGAGGCTGCCCTCGCTGGGCTCTCAGCAGAGCTCCATTGGCATAAGGGTGTTCAGGTCTGAGAGGAAAAGTAAATAGTGATGATCCAGGGGGATCCCAGAGCAGGAAGATGCTGAAACCCTCTGGAATAACTTTCTGTGGTCCCAGATCGAGGGGCTGGAGAACAACGGGTGAATTACCAGTGGCTGATGGAGATGATTAAGATTCGAACAGTGCTGAGAAGGGCTTTAGGAGAAAGACTCATTATCTGCTCCTCTGAAGAGCTAATCTGGGTCATGGTGTGAGTTCAGCAAGGGCAGCACCAGACCCACCCCGCACCGAGGGGTCCAGAAGCTGTTCTGGAGCTGGGGTTCCATATCTCAAGCACCAAATGCCCATGGAGTGATTGACTGCCCGTTTCCGCCCGCAGTACCCACCAGCTGTCCCGTTTCTGTGGCTTAACAGATCCAAGCAGGGAGAAAACTGCTCAAAGAGGAGGCAAATGGGAAAGATAAGGGAGGAGGACAGGGTGCTCATAGGGCAGGAGCTCCTGAACCCCCATGCGGATTAGGGTTAGGGTGAGGGTTAGGTAGAGGAGAGGTTTCTCTCCCACTTAGGAGACAAGCGTTCTGGGCTCCCCTTGGTGGGATCACAGAATCTTTTAGGTTGGAAAAGACCTTTAAGATCATCACGCCCAACCAAGCTGCTGAACCCATGTACTGAACCCATCCTGATCCCAAAAGCACCGTTGCCCATCTTTGGGGCTAAACCACAGCAGCAACAAAGAGTTGGGATCCACCCAGAAGGAAAAAAAAACCAACCCCAAGAGAGCTCTTCTTCTTCCTGGGATCCTCTTTGCATTTCCAGCAGCACCCCAGGAGAATCTCCCCTACCCCCAGCATGGGGCTGGCTCGGGGTGGGCGGCTGGCGGGAGGTCCCAGTGATGGGAGTGGGGAAGGGGCTGCTCAGAACCAGGCTGGGACCTCCTGGAGCAGCAGCTGGATAAAGGGCTGGCTGGAGGCCAGACGGCCCTGATGGCTCGATAAGGACATGGAGCACAATAGAGGGTAAATAGAGACATCCCCAGAGCTTCCCACCGGAGCGTGAGCACCGGGGCCCTAAACACACCCGAAATCAAAGTCTCATAAAAGATGCAAATTGCTCGATGTGTGTTTGCCTGTCTCCTTCCCAGGGCTTTTCCCCTTCACCCCCTTCCTCTGGCTTTCTATCTCTCCATCTCTCTTCTTGCCATGATCTCCTCTGGGCTCCTGAAGAGCCTGTTGGGGCGAGGGGAAGAGGCTTTAAAAGGCATTTTTGTGGTTCTGGGCAGAGAGTCAAGAACAATCTCCTTCTTTTTTAACTCCCCCCCCAACCCTGCCCTGCTGCAGCCTCAGCGACACGTCACCCCGAAGCTCCCCAGCCATCCAAATAAACAGTCATTAAGATATTTCCAGCGATCTTCGCTGTCACAAATTGCCAGCCCCACAAAAGAGAAGCTGCTGCGCAACCGCTCATGATGTCAGTTGTTCTCGTTGTTCCCTGATTGCAGAGATAAAGAGACCTTCCTCCCTTCTCCTTCTCTGCCCTCGGCCCCGTCCTGCTCCCCTTGCCCCGGCTGAGGGCTCCCTGCAGCTGGAAGTGCCCTGGCTGCAGCAGGGAAACCTGCGGTGAGGAGCGGAGTGATGGGCACCCCCACTACCACTGGCCCAAATGGGAGGGTTTGGTGCCCTGTGGGGAGCTGGGGGCCTGTCCTGGTGGGACAGCTGGGCTGTGGAGTGCAGGGGTGCAGGGGTGCGGGGATGTGGTGATGCGGGGTGCAGGGGTGCCAGGGTTACGAAGGTGCAGGAATGCTGAGCTACAGGGGTTCAGGGATGCAGGGGGGCAGGACTGCTGAGGTGCTGGCATGCAGGATTGAGGGGCACAGAGGCGAAAGGCTTCATAAGAGCTGAGATGCAGGAGTGCAGGGATGCAGAATGCAGGAGTTTGGGAGTGCAGGATGCAGGAGTTCAGGAGTGCAGGATGCAGAGGTGCAGGACACCTGAGATGCAGGTGTGCAGGATGCAGGGATGCAGGACAGCTGAGCTGCAGGGGTGCAGGCCATAGGGGTGCAGGAGAGCTCAGAAGCAGAGGTTCAGGATGCAAGGGTGCAGTGGTGCAGGACAGCTGGGAGGCAAGAGTGCAAGATGCAGGGGTGCAGGGCAGCTCAGGTGCAGATGTGCAGGGCACAGGGGTGCAGAACAGTTGAGATGTAGAGTGCAGGGTGCTGGATCTGTCTGTCCCGGGGCAGCAGATCCACCTGGGGAGGCAGCGTGGGCTGCCTGCTGCAGGGCAGCTGCCAGGGAGCCGGAGCTGGCAGGGCAGGGTGGGGAAGGAGCAAAGGGAGACCCGTTCCTCCTCCTCCTCCCCTCAGGGAGAGCTGTGGCTGTCGGTGGAGGGTTGGGAGTACACACAGACTCTCTGGAGCCTCCCATGTAAATGCTGGCAGCACCCAGCCAGCTCTTAGCTCATGCACGTGAGATCACTGGCTGGTGAGGGGCACCTGCATGGCTGGGTACGTGAGGGGATTGCTGTGGGGACCCTGCCCCGAGGGGCTGCCCACAAGTCATGAACTGGCACATGAGCCCGTACAGCCCATCTGGATGTGGCCACCCAGCACGTCTCCCTCCAGGCCCTTCCTACAGTGGCATCATGGCTACAGGGCCATGCATGGCAGTTGCCTCAGGCTCCTCCAGCCAGCAAGCAGAGACTCCCTCTCACACCGAGCCCTCCCAGACAGAGGCTCTGACCCCAGGGATAGAAGATCTGACCCTAGAGATGGCAGGTCTGACTCTGGAAGTGGCAGGTCTGACCCTGGGGACGGCAGCTCTGGCCCTGGGGATGGCAGATCTCACACTGGGGATGGAAGATCTGGCACTGCGATTAGAAGATCTGACCTAGGGATGGAAGATCTGGCACTGGGATTGGAAGATCTGACCTGGGGATGGCAGATCTCACCCTGGAGATGGCAGTTCTGACCCTGGGGATGGTAGGTCTGAGCCTGAGGATGGAAGATCTCATCTTGGGATTGGAAGATCTGACCTTTGGCATGGTAGATCTCACGCTGGGAATGGCAGCTCTGACCTTGGGGATTGAAGATCTGACCTGGGGATGGCAGGTCTCACTCTGGGAAGAGCAACTCTTGTATTTGTTGCCCAGCCAAGGCTGTGGCAAGCGGGTAAGCAGCCCTGGGCTGGGCAGAGGTGTGATGCCCCGGGCAGCTCCGCCGGCAGCCACATGCCCCGACTTGACTTGAAGACTACACGGGGTGTGAACCACAGCCCTGGTGCTCAGGCAGATTCCCCTTGGGCAGGAGACAGCCTGAGGTCACCTTCTGTTCTCCTGCCACCCTCTATCACTTTTCCTGTGGTGTGAAGACCTTGCGGGATATTTGCATGCGGCTGTGACTTCTCTTTGCCGCGGCGGGTCCAAAGCAAACAGCTCCGTGTGGCTGAGACTCTCAGCTTACACACCATTCCTCCAGCTCCTGCTCCTTTTCGGGGCTTTTCCTTCTTTCGGAGGCTCGCTGACCTGCGGATGCACTTTGTGTTTTCCCTGGGAGAGGTAGCTGGGAAGAGCTCTGGCATAGCTGCATATTAAACCCCGCTGTCCCCAGCAGCCTCCCCCACTCCTTTTTCATCCCTCACCCACACGGATCCGATTCCATCGCTTTAGGTCTCTTTATTTTTTGCCCCTTAACACAACCAGGGGGTTTCCTGCGAGTCTTTCTGGCCCTCCGGGCCCCCCTTTCATGTTTCCCCGCACTAGGGGCATCGGGGGAATTACAGGGCCAAGCTGCTTATCTCCTGGGCCAGCTCATTAACACCCTCTGCCAGGCCATTAAGGAGGATGTTAACGACTGACCTCGGCAGAACCCCCTTAGATGCTCTGGGCTCCACCTCCTGCCTGCTCCATGGGCTGGGCACCAGTGGGTGGGTTCCTCCCTTAGGTACATTTATGGGTTCCCACCATGTTGAGGTTGGGGTACAACCCCCACCCCCGCCCATCTCAGACATCTCCCGTGTTTCCTATGAGGCACAAAGCTAAGAGATTGGGTTTGGGGATGCTTCTGGCTGCCCAGGACCTCTCTCCCCACCAGCTGACCTCCTGTCGTGAAGGGTCTGGAGCACAAGCTCTATAAAGAGTGATTGAGGGAACTGGGATTGTTCAGCCTGGAGAAAAGTAGGTTGAGGGTAGACTTTCAGCAACTACCTGAAAGGAGGAGGTGTTCAGACTCTTCTCCCTGGGAACAAGTGATAGGACTGGAGCAAATGGCCAGGGGAGGGTTAGATTGGATGTGAGGAAGGATTTCTGGACCCAAAGGGTCTTCAAGCTTTGCAACAGGCTTCTGGGGACAGTGGTGGGGTCCCCATCTCTGAAGGACTCAAGGATGTGCGGACCTGCTACACAGTGACATGGTTTGGGGGTGACCTGACACTGTGGTGTTGTAGGTTGGACTCATTGATGCTATAGGTCTCTTCCAGCCAGAGAGACATCTGGATAATGTCACAGATGTGGTTTCCCCCCAGCAGCCCCCCACTCCTCTGCCCTGGTCACTTCAAAGGACCAAAGCTGCTCCCAGCTGAGGAGATGGTTGGTCCTGCCCTGGGGAGCACCCGCACAATGCTCATCCTTTGTGGGTGGGTTCAGACTCCCTCACCCATTCCCAAGGCCTCATTAAGTGGAGCCAATATCCTCTTCTCCCCAGAGGTCCCCATGGAGATGCTGAAGCCTCAAACCCATCCTCCAGTCCCGTCAAACCCTGTGACGAAACCACTGAAGACCTGGACTCGGATCGATGCTTAAGAGCCTCCCAGTCCAGTTCCCTACCTTCCTCCAGTGCCAGCAACCTCATAGCAACCCCCAGTCTCATCTTCATTCCCTCAACCCCCTTCCTCACAGGGATTTTTTAAAAAAACCGCTTAAACCTGTGAGTGGCCACTTGCGAAGTGATAAGCATCTCCCTTGCCTTTGGGGTTTGGGGTTTTTTCTCTCCTTACAGCTTCCAGCACCTTAAAGGGTTCAGTACTTCCTTCCCCACCCCGTTATGCGCTCAGCCCCATAAAACGCTCCTCCTGGAAGCCCATTGCCCCAGTCTGGAAGCCCATTGCCCCAGTCTGGAAGCCCTGGCTGGTTCGGATGCCTCCAGCTCCCTGCTGCCTTCTCAGGCTCCTGGGTCGGGATGTGGGGTTTTTGATTGAGTTGCTATCACAAGCATCGCAAGGGTGTTGCGTCACCGCAATCAGACAGCGTATCTGCGCAGGGTGCAGGCTTCCCGGAGCCAGGGCGATGCTGTCAAAGCCTTGACGTCACCCCTGTTTGGGAAGGGCAGCCCCTGGCTCCCCAGCAGGCTCATTGGCACCCGCTCTGCAGCTGTTTCATGGGTGCAGGGCTCGGCAGGCAGGTCTGTGCACCCCAGAGCTTAAATAAAACCCCCCTATTTTGTGGGTTTTTTGGGGTTGTGGTTGTTTTTTAACGAGGAGCTTGGTGCGGGGGCTCTCCGCGGGGCCGCTCGGGATCCACGTGAGTTCAGCCCAGCGAGATCTCATCCCTTTCATCCCATGAAATAGTTTGGGGCCATAAAAACAACCAAAAAGGAAGGAACTAGATTCCACCATCTCCCCCAGTGCCCAGGCTGCTGGGACTCAGGGGAAGCTGGTTCCCCACTGAGTTTCTGTATCGAGGTGAGTTTTAAATAACTCAAACGTTGCTTCCCTGAGGGACCCATCCCACAGCCGTCCGGATCGCAGCACTAAGCAGTTTTATCCTGGTGTTCAGCCTCGGTTTTCTTTCATCCCGTTACTGGGGTTTTTTTCCCACCAGAAAATCCCTCTGGTGATCTAAAGCTGAGGTGGATGCAGAAGACACTTTGGGATGCCGATCACGGGGGAGAGAGAGGGGTGATCCTGAGCAGCAGCAGAGATTTGGGGTGATGGTGGCTTGTGTCCAGTATCTCCCTTCTCACTGTGTCCCTTTACAATGAAGGAGGTCGAGGGTACCCCACAGATCCCACACTTGCCCCATGTCAACCCCAGAGAGCAAGGAGGAAGGAGAAGAGCTGGGAAATGGGGGGCAGATGTGATCCCCATTTCACCCCACAGATCCCACATTCACCCCAGAGGGGCTGGAAAACGGTGAAAGGTGATTGTCCCTGACTCAAAACTGCTGAGGGATCCTTGCCTGAGCTCCCGCAGCAGAAGAATCCTTGCTGCTGGTGCTGTTCCCAGTTCCCCACTGGTGCAGCTGAGGCTGGGAACCCTTTCCCAGTTAGTTTATCCCAGTTAGTTAGAAGCATCTGAAGAACCATGCTGGTTCAGCACCACAATCATCCCAACCAGGTCTAGGATGTCCACCCACCCAGTCCTGCAAGGGCAAAGGGGAGAACCCCAGTGTCTACAAAGCACCCAGTTATCCCAGTGGGTCTGTGCCACTGCAGTCCACAGTGAACTGGCAGTGGGTGACCTCTGGATCCTCTGCTCATCTCAAACAATGGTTCCACTCATCCCTAGGCCACACCAAACTGGTTTCCACTGTTTCAAGGTGGTGTGTTGGAACCTGGAGTGATCCTGCCTCCTTCTTGGGGTGGTTCTGGCTTGAGGGGACCTTGGGCACAGCACCCTCTGGATTCTTGGGTGCCAGGAGCACCATGGCAGCTGGTCATGGTGTCACGAGCAGGGAGAGTGAGGAGCAGGCAGCAGCCCCTTCCCAGTGAGCTCTCAGCCACGGCACTGGGGGTCCCACTCTCCATCCTTCCACTGAAACCCCTAAAGCAGCCCCTCCAGTCTCTGCTCCAGCCTCATTGCTCCTCTGGCCCCACTCCATCCCCTCCATCTCTTTCTTGAAAAACCTCCCCAAAATAAAAATAAATAAATAAATCCTGAAACTTCCATAAGAAGAAAATTTAAAAGCCTCCAAAAAACCCTCTGGAGAAACTCAAAACTCCCTCAAAAACCCTCCAAAAAACTTCAGAATGTCCAAAAAACTTGAGAATGCCCAGAAAACCTTCTGAAGATCTAAAAAAAAAAAAAAACTT
>VXBP01004268.1:171172-210001 GCA_013400115.1 Rhinopomastus cyanomelas
CTGTGCCGCCTGGCCGCGCCGCTCGCCAAGAGCCTGGAGCCGGTGTCGTGGAGCTCCGCGAACCCCAAGTACGTGCTGGGGGGTTGCTCGGGGGGCTGCGTTGGGGTGGGGAGGGGGGCTACTGAATGGACCGAACCCGCAGGATTTAGGATGCGAACTGGCGGCGAGGACTGGGGTNATTTAAAAGCCTCCAAAAAACCCTCTGGAGAAACTCAAAACTCCCTCAAAAACCCTCCAAAAAACTTCAGAATGTCCAAAAAACTTGAGAATGCCCAGAAAACCTTCTGAAGATCTAAAAAAAAAAAAAAACTTCAATAGAGTTCAAAACTCTGCAAAAACCTCCTAAAAAAGGAAATAAACTCCCAAAATCCTACAAAAAAAGTCAATAAACTCAGAAAATCCTCAAAAAAAGGGGAATAAGTTCCAAAAATCCTGCGAAAAAGTCAATAGACTCAAAAAATCCTCCCTAAAATTTCAATGAACTCCCAAAATCCTCCAAGAAAGGGCAATAACCCCCCCCAAAATCTTAATAATTACCAAAAAAGTGTAAAAATTTGTACTACAATTTCAAATTTTTTAAAAAAGTAAAAATTTAACAAAAACCACTAAAAATTTTCTAGAAAGCTTCGGAAAAATATTGAAACCTCAGATTCAACCCCTTCCACATCCGCGCACCCCAGATTTGATTTTGCGTTCCGGAGCTGAAGGAGCCCAAAGCGGGTTCGGTGCTGCCGCTCGCACGGAGCGGCCGCTGGGGGGCACTGCTGGACCGCGGCTGAATGGCGGCAGCTCGGCGACGGTGCAATGAAGTGGGATCACCGGGAATGGGGCTTGGGACGAGCCACGGGGGCACCGGGGAGCGGAGAGCGACCGGTGGTTGCTCTCCCTGCAGCGACTGAGCTGCGTGCGCGGGAGACATAAACCAATGCCAAGCAAATAAACTGACAAAAAGGTGCGCGGTCCCTTTAAGTGGGCGGATTCTCCCCGCGCAAGGGCCCCCCCCCGCGCTGCTCAGCCATTGGCCCCTGCGCTGCGGGCTGCCCGTGGCGCTGCCTGCGCTCGGGAGTAGAGCGGCGGCGGCAGCGGGCGGCGGCGCTGTGCGGGAGCGGCGGCGGGCGGAGGCGGAAGGCGGGAGGCAGCCGGGCGGGNCGCTTCTTTTTCTTTAAAATCTTTGGATTTTTTGCAATGAAACGCTTCGAGTTTGGGAAATATCCTTTTATTTTTGGAAAATAGGCTTTTAGTTCGGAAAAGAGCCTTTTCCTTTCGAAAATACCTTCCGATTTCCTAAAATCCCCCGATTTTCGTCTCATACTCGCACTTAGTTTTACTAGAAGCTCTTTTATTTTTTAAAATCCGCTTTAAATTTTGAAAATTCCCTTTGGTTTCTGTGATTTATTTATTTTTTTTTAGAAACAGGTTTTTTTTTTTAAATTTTAAACTCTAATTCTTTTCCCCCCCAATATTTTCATGGCTTGAAGGCACTTCTGTTTCTTCTTTAAAATCCACGGAATTCCTTCCAAATCCACTTCACCGACTCAAAACCCGCTCCTTTTATTTTTTTAAGAATGTAATTTTGAAAAACAATCCTCTGGTTTCTTTTAAAATTCTCTAATTTTTTTTTCAAGACTCTCTGATTTTTTTCAATTCCCTTCTATTTTTCATGAAGCTACTTCTAATTATTCCCCCCCATTTTTTCCGAGATTCTTTTGATTTCCAAACATTTTCTCACCTTTTTTTTTTATTTTCAAAGATTTTTTTTACTGTAGGTTTTAAAAAATTTATTTATTAGCTTTTAACTGATTTTTTTTTTTTTTTTAATTCCACCCCCCAAATCTTTCTCTTTCCCCGGGCTCTGAGGAGTCTCCTCGGGTGCCGTTGCCCTCCCTGGGTCCGATTCGTTGCTCGCTCTTGGATTAATTATCAATTTTGTAATTATTTGTAATGTTTTTTCATTTTTTTAATCTAGCTTTTCTCGGCTCAATGCAGAAAGGTTTGGGGTAGGGGAAGGGATTGGTGTGGGAGGGATGTCCGGTTGTGTTGAGACCCCCTGGTCTGGTGGATAAAGCTGGTGGTGGAGCTTCTCCATGACTGAATTTCTTAGGTTTCATCTATTTTATATATTTTTGTCTATTTTTGTATGAATTTTATCTACTTTTATCTATATTGTCTGTAGAATCTTACATATTTCCCATATTTTTTTGCGTATTTTGTTTCTATTTGCTGTATTTTCTGGTATATTTCCTACATATTTTCTGTAACTGTTGATTACTTTTGATGTATTTTCTAGATACTTTAATATGTTTTCTCTGTATTTCTTCATTTTTCTCTATATTAATACATTTATTTTAGCATTTATCTATTTTACCTATTTTTTCTATACGTTTTCTGTCTCTTTCTCTAATTTATGTCTATTTCCCTGTGTCCGTGTGCGTCTCTGTGCCCGGGAACAATGAGCAGAAGCTTCCACACCTCTGTGGGATGAAGGATGGAGGGTGAGGAGGAAGTGGGGAAGGTGCTCCTGGCTTGCCCCAGAGTGGTTTTGGTAGCCCAGTTGCCTTTTGTCTTGTCGATTGCCAGGGGTTTGTTTAGCTTAGGCCTTTCTCAGGTTTAAAGAAAAACAAATTCAGATTGAGGGCTTTTTTTTTATCTTTAAGAAAAAAATCAACCAGCCCCAAGGTTTTGAGGTTCCTGAGGGTTCAGGACACCCAGACTGGGTAGGGTCAACATTGTTTGGACCCTTCGATCCTAACTGTTTCTTTTGGTCTTTGTTTGGTGGGGGAGAAGGAACTTTGGGGGCTGTTGAGCCTCGAGCCCCGTTGGGGAGGCTGGGGTGAGGCCGCAGTGGCTCCTGTGAGGTCGTTCCGTGTAGTGGCATTTCCCTTCCCTTTGGGGTTGTGTCCAAGCCTGTTGCCCTCCGTTGGCTTTGAGAGTTGGGGAATGGCCTCCAGGAAATCTCCTTTTGGAGCTCAAAACCTGGCAGCTAGGGGTAGGAACTGCCTGGGTTTGGTGGTGCTGGGTGATACTGGTTCCCCCCAGTCCCCCTGGGCTGGTGGGGATTAACCGCCGAGGCCTGAGCCTGTGGGGTGAGGTGATGTTGGCCATGGCAAGAGGTGTCCGCCCTCCTCCTCCCAACCTCTGGGGGTGGGCTTGGTGGCTCCTCTTGGGGTTCTGTGTCACTTGGGGTTTCTCATGGTTCTCCCCCAGTTTGGTTGTTGCCCCAGTTTTTGCTCCTGGGGCTGCCTGGGGTGCGGTGGGGGCTTCCTGTAAGGTGGGAAGTGTCCGAAATGTTGGCATTCCCACTCAGAAATGGGATTCCAGTGCTGGGGCAGCACCCACATTTGGGTCTGACTGCGGTGGGTGCTGGGCTGGCCCCCGACCCTCAGCTTTGGCGTCTCCTCCCTTAGACCTTCTCGTGGGTTGAGTGGTGTTGGGCAGAGGCTCTTCCCAATCCAGTTTGAGGAGAGGACATGCCCTTCAGTAAACTGGGCTTAAACCCAAAGAAATGAATTAAACCCCCCTGCCACAGTGCTTTGGGGTCTTTGAGGTCTTGTTTGTGGGGTAGAGAGATCTGGAACCTGGCAAACTGGTGTTGCCCAGTGGAATTTTCCAACAGAAAGAAAGATAAAACATTGGGGGGGGGTCACCGTGAACAAGGAAAATGTTTCCCTGCCCTTTCCTCCCGTGGGCAGATTGGGGCTGCGATCGCAGGGTCGAGGTTTAGGGCTTCAGCAGGACTTTGTTGCCGCTGCGTGTTCCTGGCGCTTATTGGGGCGATGCCGGCTCCGAGGAGCGGTCTCCCTGTTGAGTTGCGTCTGGCTTAAGCCGTAGGGCTGACCTCTGGCGCTCGTGTCCCCAAACCAGCCCTGGGATCCGCACTGTGTTTCTATTCTGTCTTTTAAGGAGGAAGATGTGGGACTGGGAGTGGGTTGGCTGGGGGAAGAAGGTGCCGGTTGCCATAAACCTGTGTGTGGGACGAGCCTGGGCTCGGGGAGCTTTCCTTGGGATGCTTGTGGAGCCCCTTGGAAGGGCTCTGGAGCAGCCAAACTGCCTTTAATTTTATCCCCTTCTGTCCGAAGGAGGCTGCGTTTGGGATTTAATCGTCCCTTTCACCTCTTGGCTGGGGGTTTTGCAGGATTGGGGTCAGAGAGCGGGAGATCAAGGGGGAGAGTTCTGCCTGAATCCCTTCGGAAGTCCCTCGGCTGTTGTGGAGAAATACTGACCCTGGTGGGCTCCTGTGCCGGCCGTTCCTAATAAAACCCAGCTTGGAAAATTCATTTCTGGCTGGAATTTGCCTCTCCAGAAAGTATTTTAATAAGGAGGTGGGGGAAATGGGACACATCATCCGCACGGCCCCGCAGAACAGGCCGTTCCGGCTCTGCTGTTCTCCCTTTCCCCTATATGTGTGTAGGGTTGGACTCGGTTTGCTCTCCCCAGCTGCTTCCTCAACCCAGAAATCGATGTGTCTGTATAAACCAAACCCCAAATAGATGGAGGGAAGGGGGCAGAATTAAAAACCCCAAACAAAATCTGGTCCTTTGTGGTGTTTTGATTGTGTTACAAAGTCCTCCGGAGTTCTGCTGGGAGTTGGCTCTGGTTTTTGTCGTCTTTAAGGCATTTTGCTGTGGGGCGAAGCTCTTATGGGGTCTGACCTGGGGCTGTGCATTGGTGGGCTCTCACTTGTCAGAGCAGATGCGATATACTTGCTGCGGTGGTGTGGAAGGAGTTGGGAAAGGAGTGGCAACCCACTGATTATTTTTCCATTTAAAAGTCCTGTTGGGCTGACGGAGCCTCCTGAGAATCCGTCATTCCAGGTAGGGACATGGCAGGTCCCTATGGAATCTGATGGATGCTTCATCTCTGAAGGCTCGTTTGGGGTTTCAGTGAGCCTGGATGGTTTGTAGTCCAGGTGGAGCTTCCTGCTGGGATGGAAGTGCTGGAGGAGACCTTGGTGTGGGGCTGGGGATGCCCAGAGGAGGGTTTTACCCAAGTCCTTGCTGTGCTCTGGGGTGGAAAGGAGCAGCCAGTGCTTTGGGAAGGGCTTCATGAAGTTAAGTGAGAGAAGGCGAAGTGGCGCGGGCCGGGCTGCGGGGCCAGGCTGCGGCGGAGGCAGTAGCTGGGTAAATACCGCTGGATTCTATAAAATGGATTTAACTGCTTCCTTTAAAAGAAAAAAAGGGCTGTGATGGGGTGGCTGATTGATTGTAAAAGGAACCTAGCGCTTGCCCCAGAGTGAAGCAGCTGCCACAGCTCCTTGCAGCCCTGGGACGGGCCCTGGGTGCCACTGCTGAGCGAGGAGGGGGCTGCTGGGGGCCTGCGACCCCTTCCAACCCCCACACCTGGGCCCCTTGGAGTTGGAAGCGGCGACTGGGATCCTCATCCCAAATATAGCTGGATGTGACTGTGGCCCCAAGTGGGCAGGGGTTCCCATAAGCAGCTTTACTGGATGGGTTCTGTATTGGGATTGGGATTCTCAGCAGCCTTACTGGATGGACTGGGATTCTGAGCAGCTTTACTTGGTTGGACTGGATTCTCCCTGACACTGCCTGTGTTCATAATGGTTGTGGGGACCACAGGGATCCCACACTGCATGTTGAGAGGTGTTTGGGTTCTCCCCTGGAAACCAGAGGCTTTAGTGGCAGGAATGGCCCCTTTTTCCATGTAGAATTTTGAGGTGCTGCCTGCCCCACAGCTTCCCCAAGGCTGTGGAGGACTGGGGGCTGAAATCCTGGGGCGGGGTGGGCTTGGGACTGGGTGTTATCACAGCGTCACATCTGAGCAGGAATGCAGCTGCGGGGTTTTGCTGAGCTCAGCTCCAAAGAACCCAGAGAACTGGGGTCTTGGCTGGGATTCTGGGGCTTTCCCACATTTCTGCTGCTTTTTGATGCTTTTTCTTCCCATTCTGGGGCAGGCAGGAAGGCTGGTGGTGGTTCCTCTGCTCACAGTGGTTCCTCTACTTGTGGAGAAGTTAAGCAACCTCATCCCATCCTCTTGGGAGGGTCTTCTTGTCCCTTATGGGCTGTCTCACCAGTGCTCTGCTTGTGGGTTTGCTGGAGCTTTGGGTTCCTGGTGCTCTCAGCTCCCCAAGCCTGGGTGAGTTGGACAAGCTGGGGCTGAACCCTACTGGATTTGTGCCCAGGGTTGGGTTTGCAGTGCCCCAGTGCTTTTGGGGTGTGGAATTCTTCTGAAGCTGGAGCCAAGCCCCATGAAGGTGGGGGCTCGGGGACCTCTGTCACCCAGAGGATGGGGTCAGGACTGGAGGGTTTCTCATGGTGTTGCTCTGGCAGCTTCTCCTTTGCGAGCTCTCCCTGCTGGTGCCTCCAAATGGGATCTGAGCTGCCTCTGGTGCCGCTGTGGCATCACTGAGTGGAGCAGCTGCCCCGCAGGAACTATCAGTTATTTATAACCTTCACTTGGCCATGTTGGCACCGCCTCGTGCTGCCCACAGCCGGCCCTGCCCAGGTGGGCTTATCCCCTTTTTGGGGGCTGGCTGGTATCCACCCATGACCTGGGTGTTTTCCGAGGTTCTGTGATGCTGCTCCTGTGCCCCAGCATGTGGGGTCGGGTCACGGGGAGAGGCTTAGAGTGAACCTGGTGTGACATGGGTTGGGCACCAGTGAGAGCACTCTTGGAGCTGCTGGGCATGGGATGTCCAGGGGATGCTGTATGGGCTCCCGCCATCTCTCTTCCTTCAGAATGGAGGTTTGGAGGTACCTTCCTTGGAGGTCCTCCTCCCCATTCCAAGAAGGGTTTTCGCCTTAGGAGGGGGCTTCTGGCCAGTTGTGGTGGCTCAGGACCCAAGTAGCGGGTCCTGAGCATCCCATTTCCCGGTGATTCCTTTTTGCATGAGTGGCTGGTGCCATGAGCCCAGCTTTGGAACCCTGTGTGCTGCTTGGCTCCCCCCATCCTTCTCAGCAGGTCCTGGAGGAAAAGCCAAGTGTTTTTGCGGCTGATCAGCTATAAATACCCTTAACCACCAGTATTGATCGCCGAGCCCGTGTTTTCCTTCCCTGTACGGCCAGGAAGTGTTTGCGGTTGCACATATGATGGTGGCCAGGCTGATCCTTTTTGCTACCGATTTTAAGGGTTTTTCTTGGGTTTCTCTGCCGTGTGAGCAGGGGCTGGGCTGTGGGGTGACATGGAGCTGTGGGGATGGGGTGGTTTTATGGGGAAACTATTGATCTTGTAACAGGGAAACAGGTGCACAGGCTCACAGTAGGATGTGGTGGGTTCTTTGCTCGGGTGGGCTCCTACTCCACTGCTGGCAGCATACAGGGAGGGTGTGGGGGCGATACCCTCTGCTGAAGAGGCCACTTGAGCAGGGGACGCGGTGCGGCTCGTCCTTCTGGCTGACACAGCCCAGGCCTTCCCTCCTCAGACTTGAAAGAGCTGGAGCTTGCCTTTGAATCTGAGGATTTATGGCCCTTTTAGGCCTCTCCAATAAAAGCTGAGCTTCCTGCTCAGACAGAACCTACTGGCCCCCTCCTCTGGGCTCATTGTCCCAGGGATTTGTGTCATTCCCGCTCTGTTCATCGCCACTGCCGTTGCTTTCCCTTAGATGTGGGGCTGGCAACTTCGCAGCTTGAGAGTGTGGTTTGCAGGGACAGGACCCTCATCTGCTCCAGCTTATGCTCCTCCTTCCCACAGTGGTCCTGGTGATACCCCAGCCATGGTCATAGAGACCCCAGTGACCCACCTCTGTGATCCTAGTGAACCCCCAGCCATGGTCTCAGAGATCGTGCCCTCCGAGTGATGCCCCTGCTGTGGTCCCAGGGATTCTGATGATCCGCAGTCTGTGGTCCTGGTGATGTGCCCGTCGTGGTCCCAGAGATCCTGGTGATCCCTCGCCACCCCTTTGAGCTCTTTCACAGAACATCCACCCTATCTACCTTGTCCTGGTAGCAGAAGGTAGACGTTGCAGCATCCTTGACCCTGCAGCTCCCGTTGGCTCCATCCAGGCGGGTGGAAGCTCTCCTGGTTTGAGGAGAGGCTTAAGAAAGATTGAGAGGGGCCATAATGATGACTGGGTTACAAATTGTTCCCTTTAATCGGCCCTGTCACATCTCTCGCTCTGTTAAACACATCGCTCAGGCCTCATCCTCTTTCCCTCGCAAACCCAACCCCAGTGCAAAACCCCTCTGGCTGCTGGGGTGAGACATGGGGGCTGTGGGGGAACCCACCCAGACCCACAGTGACGTGAGGGAAGGGTGGGTTGGCCCTATTTCTGAGGATGGGTAATGATTCCTGCCCCATCCCTTGCTTTGGAGCATCGTGTGGACACCCTGGTCCCAAGGGATCTGTGGTTGGTGACACCCCCAGTTGATACTTGGGCTTCAGGGGCACCTAATCCCATTAAAAATTTCTCACACCCGTGGCATGGGGTGGGCAGAGCATGGCGTGAGGTGAGCAGAGCTGGGTTTGTAATGAGGCAGAGTGAGGTTTGTCATGGGCAGAGCAGGTTTTGGGGTGGGCAGAGTGGGGTCCCTCCCCTCCCTTGGTGTTTTGGGGCTGTGGGTGGTGGTGGATGGCTCCCAGGCAGCTTTTTGGCTGGTGCCGAGGGCTGTGGGGTGTAAGGAGAGGAGCCACGAGCGGCAGCGGGAATTTTTTTGTTGCCCCCAAAGACTGAACGTGTTGGAATTAAGCAGGAGCAGCAGGTTCCGCTTTTTCGAGGCCGAGCAGCAAATATGTTTTACATTTGGCAGCCGGCAGCGGAGAGCGGGTGGGAGAAATTTTCCAGGTATTGCGTTACACTTTCCCTAAAAGGGCTCTGCTTGCGGCTTGGGGATTAAAGGGAGGAGAGAAGAGGAAGAGGAGAGGAGGGGGTGCCCCGGGGATGTGGGCTGCAGACCTCTTCCCTCGCTTCTCATGGGATGGTGCTGCTCCAGACTGGCTCAGAGCAGTGGCCGGGATGAGGTTTTGGGGTTCTGCGATGGGGAAGGGCCTAAGGGCACCTCACGCCATCCTGCTGCCCCCCAGGCTCTGCCTTGCCTTCCTCTGATGTCTTCAATAAACGCTTCGAGCAAGAGTGAACCTGGGACCTACTCCCAGCATGGAAGTGGAGCCCTTCCAGTTGTTATTAGGATTTAAAAATTAATATTTTAGTTATTTAGTAGGGGAGGGTCTGACCGATGCCTCAGCTGGCAGCACCTCTGCTGTGGGGTGAGCTGGAGGGGGTCAGCACAGCCCTGCTGGCACTCGTTCCCCCAGTATCCCCCTCTGTGCTGGTCGAACTGGTAGCAGCATGGTACACTGAGCAGTCGGGTCTTCCCTGCACCCAGGCATCCCCTACCCCAATGTGTCCCTAATCCCTAGTGGTCCATGACCTTCCCCTCTGGAACTGGCACTGGTGCATCCCATTGTTCCCAGCTTCCTTCACAGCTAAGTGAGGAGGAGGAGAAGCTTCCACAGGACTGTTTGGGGTTGTAGAGTCCCTTTCCCCTCTTGCCGTGCCCCACAGTCCCCATTGCTGGGTGATGGTCCGGGCCAGTTTGGGGTTTCAGGATGTGTGAAGGGCTGTAGGCAGCTGGAATTTCCCCTTCAGCTGGGTTTGGTTAGAAAGTCTCGTTATTCCTCACTGGGGTGCATTGGGTGAATTCTGTGAGGATCCCCTACACCCTCCTTAGCGGACCCTCTAATGTGCAGCTAATTGCTGGAATAATTGGGACAGCAACAGCCTAGCACGGCTGGAGACAGAGAGGAGGGTCGGTCCATCCCATTACGGCCTCATCCCCATTGCTGATACTGCTCCAGTAGAAATTTTCCCTATTTTAGTTCTATTTTTCCACTCCCCTGAGCTACTCAGCTTGGTGTTGGGGGTAGGGGATGGGGGAAACTTGCTCCTGGGGTGTTGGGGTGATGGAACTGGTTTGGCTGAGTGTTCTTGCCCAGCTAGCGATGGGTCCTGGGACTCTGCAGGGCTACCTGGGTGGGGTCAAGGACAGGACCAAAGGCTCAGTGTCCTTGGGATGGATGCCCAGCTTTGGTGTCTTGGGGTTTTCCCACTGTGTTCCCCAGCAGATTTAAACTTTCTGCCCCAAACAGTGGGGAGAGGGTGGGCCAGGCTCTGGTGACCATCCCAGGAGGAATATCCCATGTGAGTCCCATCCCATGGAGCCATCCCAGGCAGCTTCACCACTTGCAGCTGCTTTTGATCTCTGCTCTGCCCAGACTGGCGATGGGTGTCTCTGCCCTAATTACTCCCTTCATGTGGAGCTGTGCTGGCTGGTCGGTGCTCGCTGGGGTTGTCTCTCAAAGAGAAGAGGAGGAGGAGGAAAGAAAAAAGAAAAGAAAGATAGAAATACCCTGGCAGGGCGTGTGCAGGGTTGGGGAGCGCCGCATGCTTTCCCATAGCACGCAGGAACCCGACAGCCCTCTCCCTATAGCCCTGGGTGCTCCCACCCACGGCCCTGGTTTAGTGCTCCTCTGCTGGTTTTATAACATTCAGGAGAGGCACCAAGGTCTATCCCCAGCCATCTCCCTTGGCTGCGCCTGGAGCCCATAGGCTCACCATGCTAGGGGAAGGTGATCCCTGTTTGAACTGGGGTTTGCTGGATGTACTGGGAGAACAGTGGTGGCCTGCCAGTGTCCCTTCTTGGATGGGATCTGTTGTGGGATGGGGCAGTGGAAGGGAGAGCTCAGGTTCTCCTGCTGCTTGGCCCAGCCTGGGGAGGGGATGTTTGGCATGGGAAGGTCCTTCTGGCTCTTTCTTCTTACAGGCAAGGCCCTGCCCTCCTTACTTTTCCTCCTTCAGACTGGGGATGTGTGGGTTGGGGATGGGGGTGTGTGCATTGGGGATGGAGACACATGGTTTGGGGATGAGGATGTGTTTGTTGGGGGTGGAGGCACATGGACCATCCCACAGAACTCCCAGGGTTCCTCTATGCCTTCAAAGCACTTGGGAGATTTGTGGGCCACCAGACTTGTGAGCAAGCAGTACTGTGCTGCAGCTTCATCCCAGCACACAGAGGGAGCACAGGAACTCTTGTATTCCCTGAGCACCTTCTCCTGAAGGTCCCTAGAGGTACCCATTTAACCCTGTGCACCTGGCCTTCCATTGGGAACCTTCCTCTACCATCTTCTTGTGGGGTGTGGACCCTGTTCCTTGCTTGCTGGAGAGATCTGCTCATAGCACCTCTGACTTCCTCATGTGGGGCCAGCGAGCCGGTGACCGTATTGGGGGATAAATGGCTTCCAGATGCTGCCGTGTGTGTTCCAGGGCCTCTGACCAAAATCCCGAGCTGCTTCCAAACGGCTCTGGCCCTGGTGGCTCTCCATTTCCCCACTGTGGCTTCTCCTGGGGCTCTCCCAATTCTGCCATTCCCCAAGATGGAGCATTATGGGTTGTGCTGGAGATGCCATGCGGAATGGCTGCATCTCCAGGAGCTGCCTGGCCTCAGGATGTTTTGAACCCACTTTTTTCACAGAATCTCAGAGTTACTGAGGCTGGAGAAGCCCTCTGAGCACAGCCATCCCAGCCCAGGATCTAATATCCATGCTAGTGGCCATACCAGGGCACTAAGCCAGGTTGTCCTTCAACACTTCCAGGGATGGGGACTCCACCACTGCCTTTGGCAGTCCAGGGCAGGCTCTCGCTGATCCCCCTTTCTGTGAGGAAGGGCTTCCTAACATCCAACCTAACCCTCCCCTGGCAGCCTCAGACCCTGCCTTCTCATCCTGGCGCTGGTTGCCAGGGAGAAGAGCCTGACCCTCACCTGACTACAACCTCCCTTCAGGGACTTGGAAAGAGGGAGAAGGTCCCCCCCTGAGTCTCCTCTTCTCCAGGCTCAACGCCCCGGCTCCCTGGACATTGGAGGCTGCTGCTGATGGCATTGATGATTATTAATTGATTTCTAATCCTGAACGCTGGGGACGTCTGGCTGAGGCAGTGCTGCTCATGGCTCCTGGAGCTCAGTGTTGGGTTTGGGTGCTGGGTGAGGTAGGAGAAGGCAAATGCTGGGTGGGTGGTTTTGAACGGTTCCCCCGAAGGGAGAGATTCTTGAAAGGTTTCACCGCTGACCTTCCTCCCTGTTAATTGCTGCTGCGCAGCGCTGGCAGGACCGGCTGAAAGGGAGTAATGAAGCGTTGGCAGCCTGGCCTAGGGAGAGCTCTCCTCCTCCGCCCATTGCACCAGGGATGTGTTTGCTGGGCTTTAGCCTCGAATACTGCATCCTAGTTTATCATGATGGTTCCAACCCCAGTTTATGCCAGCAGTGGGGTTGCTGTGGGGTTTTTCCCCAGGTAAATCTGGTGAAGGGAACAAAATGCCTTGTTGGAGTAGGGTTTTGCTTCCCTGCAGTTTCCCCTATGTTCAGCCCCAGACAAAGGGTAGGGAAGGAGAAGGGGAAAATGTGGAGGGAGGAATGTTTCTCCTTGCCAGGGTTCCCATTGTGCTGCGGGAGGTGGGGCTGAGTTTACTTTGCCCAGTACCAGTGCAATGATTCCACTCTGTCCCTGGAGAAGCGTCTGGAGTCACACAGGGGGAAATAACGCCAGGGGGTTAAAAATAGACCCTGACATTAGGGTAGGAGGCCTGGAAAGACTCTGCTTCAGGAGAGGTGGATAGAACCCGGCCAATGGCATCGCAATAAAGCACCACTGGGACTGGGCTTTAGTGGGTTAGACTGGAATTAAACCTCCTTTGTGCTTGTTGTGACTCAGAGCGGGTTTTGCTCTTGGGCTCAGATGTTTGTCAGTGAACCCCAGGGAAGCACTTCTTGTTTTGAAGGCTCTTTGCAGAAGGTTTTGAGCAGGGTTCTGGAACTGTGGGGGACAGGCTGTGGGGAGAAATCACCCCCTTAAACTCCAGTTGCTGGAGGAGGGCAAAGGAGCGCCTGGCACAGTGTGAAAATTTGTCAGGACTGATTCGGAGCTGGATGGCCTTGAACTCCATCCACCTCATCGCCAGCTGGATGGCCAGTCCTGCTGATGCCCAGCACGCTTTGCTGCGCTGTCCCAGTGCCACCAGTTAGCTGCCTTGCTGGGAGTGGGGGTGTGCGGGTTGCTGAGCAGTGCAGGATGGCAAATTCCACAGCCCTTGCCCGAGGCTTTTGTTAAAGCTCATTAAACCCATTTGTGGTTACCAGAGCCCAACAGAGAGCCTGGACCTGGACGGCTGCAGCAGCCCCAGTCCTCGTCCCTAGTCCCACCCCGTGCAGCCGCCAAGCAGAGGCAGGGAGCGGGGGGTCACAGCTCCCGCTGGAGCAGGACCAGGAGCGATTCCGGCTTCTCCTGTGGTTGAAAGCTCTTTCCTCTCTCCATGGTGCCTAGAGGACAATGTGGCTGCAAGGTGGGGCGGGAGGATGGAAAGAGATTAAAGTGGGGGAAAGTAAAAATCGGAGCATGTCAGGAAGGGCATTTTGATGTAAATGGGGCCTGTGGACAGACTTTGAGAGGCTCTGGCCAGCAGAAGGGGCACTGGCCCCCTTCGGTGCACTGAGTTTCAGGCTCGGTTGCTTTCATTCCTGTGGAAAAAGACCTTCTTTTCAGCTCCAGTTGGGTGCACTCATGATTCTGTTGGTTCTTCTCATCACTGCCCACCCCCTGGTGAGGAGCAGCCCTATGTCTTTAGGAATTGAAGCAAGTGGAGGGTCCCATTCAAACCCTAAAAGTATCCCAGAATCTCTTGGGTTAGGTGAGACCTTTAGGATCCTCAAGTCCAGCCTTTGGCCTAGCACCCCTGGGTCACCTCTCAGGACCACAGTAGCTGAGAAGTGGTAGTGGGTGAGTCTTGGGGAAGAGAGAGATGGCTTCTTCCACCCCAAGCCATGGGCATGGCTCCATCCCACCTTTCTCATCCCAAACCTTCTCCCTCTCTGGGCATTTGGTCTGCTCTCATCCCTTTGGTGCCAGCTCTAGCCCTTGGCATGTTCTTGGCAGCTTCTCCTGTGTTTGTGGAGACGTGGCTTTGCCCTGAGTCACCCCTTTCCTTTCTCTTGCCTTTTCAGTTGTCCCTTCTTCTCCTTCTAAGAGAGCACTTAGGAAAAGGAAGGAGAACATTCATCCAGGAAGCAGAGAGCTGGATAAACACGGTGTTTGTTGTTTAAAACTCTGCTCTGTTGGGGCTGCTACTGCTTGGAGAAGCTTGCGGTGGTGATGTGTAGCTGGGAGTGTTCCCCATGTGCAGCCGCCCCTGAGGTCACCAGTGTCCTGTTGCCTTCTCACGTGCTTCTCCTTGGCTGCCACAGCCCCTGCTGAGGGCGCTGGAGAGGGGAGCAGCGGGAAGGTCGGTGGGAGCCGGCGCTTGTGTTCCCAAGCTGTCGCAGGCGATGGAGAGCCCTAGAGGAGACCTGTCAGTTCTCGTCTCAGTGCTGTCGGCTGAGCCTCTCAGGCTGGGCTCGTGTCCTCCTTCCTTGGGTTGTTGTTGTCTTTGCACACCGAGCTGTCAGCAGGCTGGAAATTTACTGCCGGTATAAAACCATCAAGGGAAAAAAAAAAATCCCTACGCCAACCCCATAACTGTTAGTTGGTTAAACTGGAGAGTGTGGGGGAACTTGTTTGTGCCTCTGACAAACTCATAAGGGGGGGTCCTTTCATCTCTAATTGAGGTTTATGGTCATCTTTATTGAAAAGTTTGGCTCGGCGAAGGGTTGATATGTATGGCCATCATAAAGCAGGAGTTATGGGGGCCTGCGATTGCCTTGATGGGTGAAGTGTCTGCAGGAAGCATTTTTAAAACCCGTGATGGGGATTTATTTGCCGCTGTGGCTGAAACTGTCAGGAGGAAATAAAATAATCAGCCCAGGACTGAGGTTCCCCACCCACCTTTGGCATTCGACTCCTTCCACAGATTCTTAAATCATTCCATGTCTTAATGCTTCTCTGCCTGGAAGCTTGAGGAGCTTTTGGGGCTGGGTGTCCCAGCTCCTGTCCTTAGCTGAGCAGCCCCCTTGGTTCTGTCTCGTTCCTGTGTTTTCCTGCCTCCCCATCCTGGAGACAGGGGAGCATCTTCTGGTTGGGGGACCATGGTTTGAGGAGGATGTGGAGCCACACGTGTGCCTGGAGAAAGCATCTCAGCTGTGTTCTTGCCTGGGCTAACTGTGAATGGCCGGTGTGTTTGGGGGTATTTCTGGTGGTGGTAAAGGTCACATGAAACATGAGGTGTGGAAGGGTGTCCTCTTGGGGTTGGTTGGCAGCAGAACAGCTCCTTGAGCCCACACAGGTCTCCATCGCCTGTCCTTCGGCTGGAAAATGGGGACTGCCAGGAGCTTTTTTCAGTAGGGGCTGCTGTGACAGGACATGGGGTGATGGTCAAAGTAAAAGAGGGAGAGTTGGACCAGGTCTAAGAAGAAAGTGTAGATGCTGAGGAAGGTGAGAGCATTGCCCAGGGTGCCCCAAGGGGTTGGAGAAGCCCAATCCCTGGACCATCCCAGGGCAGGTTGGCCCTTGTGGCTTTGAGCAACCTACAATGGTTGGAGTCTAACCAGGGGTTAGAGGAGCTTTGAAGGTCCCTTCAACCCAAACCAGTCATTGATTTGATGATTCATGGCTCTGGCCCAGCCCTGAGCATCTCCCCAGCCCATCCCTGTTATCTCCAGTGACCCTTTTACTCTCCACTAACACAGTGCAAGGTCCTGCATCCCCTGGCTCCATCCCCAGTGCTGCTTCCCCTGGTTTAACAAATCCCTGCTCCCAGGCAGAGCTCCTTGTTAAGCTCTGTCCTATCTCCTCTTCCCTTAATCACCCTGGGGGGGACTCCTCAAAGTACTTTTTAAAATAGATGCCTTCTTTGGTGTTGAAATGCCTTTTTTTATACCTTTATTAAAAATCCTACATTTTCATATCTGTTTAAATCCCTTTTCTAAAAAAATACAGGTTTTCATGTATTTTTTTTGCTTTTTTAAGGAAAACCACCCCATTTTCAGTACCTTTTTTAATAACAAAGTCAGTTCTGGCTACATTTTTTTGTCTTTTAGTAAAAAGAACTTTTTTAAGGTAGTAGAAAAATAGCTTGTACTACCTTTTGTTGGCCTTAAAATACTATTTTAAAAAATGCCTTTCTTAAAATATTTAAGGGTTTTTTTGTTTTTAATGCTGCTTTTTAATGTTTTCCCCCTGATATCCAGGTTTAAAAATTGAAATTCCTCCTTCCTTATTTTTTTTTCTTATCCAGAAGGCATGATATAAATGATTGTACTAAAATTAGATTAATCCTAATAAGACTGTCAGTTATCATTGATGAATACATTAAAATTGTTCCTTTCCCCCCCTCCTCCTTCTCCCCTCCCCGTGTTTTTTGGGTGGCTCTTACATCCCTCTTGAGCTTATAATTGCCAGTGTAATTTCTTGCCGAGACACGGCGTGTCCTCATGCCTTGCACAGGCGCTTCATGCGGCACCGGCTTCCAAATTAACGGATTGAACTTGCTCCATCATCAGTTGAAAAAGAAGGGAGATAAAAGCAGAGTGACACTAGAATGGAATAGAATGGAACAGCCAGGGTTGGAAGGGACCTTAAAGATCACCCAGTTCCAACCCCTCTGCACAGGCAGAGACACCTTCCCTAGAGCAGGTTACTCAGGGCACCAGCTGACCTGCCCTTCAACACTGCCAGGGATGGGGCAGCCACATTGGGCAACCTGTTCCAGCATCTCCCCACCCTCACAGCAAAGAATTTCTTCCTCATGTCCAACCTCAGTCTCCCTTCTTCAAGTCTGAAAACCTTTCCCCTTGTCCTTTCGCTACCACCCTGTCAAAAGCCCTCCCCTAGCTTTTGTAGCCCCCTTCCTTCAGAGGTTGGAAAGCTGCTAGAAGGTCCCATGGGAGCCTCCTCTTCTCCAGGCTGCAAAAAACCTTCCTTGCCCAGCCTGAGGGGAGGTGCTCCAGTCCTCTGAGCACTGGAGTTGCTCTCCTCTGGATCCCTTCCAGGAGCTCTGTGTCCTCCTGATGATGGGGATTTCAGAACTGGACCCAGTACTGCAGGTGGGTTCTCACCAGAGCAGAGTAGCGCAGGAGAATCCCCTCCCTCAGCTGACGGTCACTGCTTCTTTTGCTGCAGCCCAGCACACGGTTGGCTCTCTGGGCTGCCAGCGCTCACTGACAGCTCAACCTCCTCCACTGGCACTAAACGTCCTTCTAGCTCATTGAGGTCAACCAGGACCCACAGGGGAGGTTGGAACCTGTTGGGTTGGAGCCCACTGGACACCCCAGACTGAGCTGCGGGCTCTCTGGTTCCTCTCCTTCTGCCCTTCCTGGCACTGAGTATTTTAGTAAAGTTCTGGCCTAAAAATAAACCTGGCTGTGAGCCTGTAGAGATTTAAACCTGACCTTTAGGTGTTGTGCTGGCTCCTTTCCCAGCTCCTGCTGTGCCCACCAGCTCTAAACTGGGTAAACTGGGAGTAGTGGAGGGGCAGGCACTGGTGGCTGTGGGGATGAAGCTTTTAGGACGGTTTTTCTCCTTGCTGCAGGCTGTTGATAAGTAGGGAATTGGGGTTTTTCTATCTAAGCAGGACCTCCCAGCACTGGGAGCGTGGAGGTGAGGTTTTCTGAGTGGGAGAAGCCCCATCACTGGAACCATCCTAAGTCAGGCTGACCAGTGGGCTCTGAGCAGCCTGCTCTGTATGGGGATGTCCCTGCAGGAGCTGCTTTAAAGGTCCTTCCAACCCCAAACCAGGCTGTGATGCCATTATCTGGGAGTATGGCCTGAGGTAGAGGCTGGATTTGCTCCTCAGGCTTTGGCAGTTGCTCTCTGTTTGTGTGCAGGAGGAGAAGGGAGGGGAAAAACACACTCTGTGGGGCTCCTGTGACTCATCTTTAGGTTTTCCTCCTAGACCTGAGCCGGTGCCCCCCATGGTGTCGGGGCTGGCAGTCCTGTACAGCCCAGCCTGGCCTAGCACTATGGTGCTGGGGCTGACTCAGTGCTGAGGAGCACTGTGTGACCTGGTTGCTGGGCTGGACTGGCTGCCTGTAATGGAGTGGTTGGGAACATCCTTAAGAAGCTCTAGGGTGGACTGCCTGCAGCCCAGCAGGTTCCCGGTAACACCACGAGGGCCGATGGTTTGCAACTGCCTGGGAGGGTGGCACTTGCAGCCCCAACCCCAATGACAGAACCTGTCCGGCCACATCTGGCAGCCAGGACATCAAAGGGCTGGGTGGTGAGTCAGGGCGGCACATCCAGGGGTGACGCTGTTGCTCCGCCATCCAGGACCCCGGGGCTTGCACCCGCCACCTGCCCAGCTGGCAAAACCTGGGAGACCAGTTGGAGCAGGGCAGGGCATCCCACAGCCGGACTGTGGGGAACCGGCCGCAGGGAGTTTTGTGTTCCTCTTCCCCCTGCCCAGTTCCAGTCCTTCAAACCACAGCAATGTCTGGTGGGAGTGTCCTGCCCATGGTGAAGGGGTGGAACTGGATTAGCTTTAAGGTCTCTTCCATCCCAAACCAGTCTGTGGTTCCCTGGGGTGAGCCCCAGCCCTTCCCAAGGACCTGCTCACAGGCAAAGTGGCTGCCTGGGGACCACCATCCAGCCATTGGTGGCATTTCCAGGGGTGGAGGCTCAAGCCCTACCACACCTTGAGGGTCTTCTCCCCATGCAAGGGCTTCTGAAGGACCTGACTGAAGCCAGGTCAGTGCTCCTTTGGGCCCACAAAGGCTTCATTTTTGTGGAAATCCTCAGAAAAATGGGTGATGCTGGTTATTCCTCAACATCCTGATGGGTTTGGGGACCCCCGGGGGGCAGCAGCACCAGGTTGTGACTACAGTTCCATGGTGAGGTGGCTGGTTTTGGGGTTCTCAGCTGCAAACTGAGGTTGTTGGGTGCAGCAAGGAACGGGCTCCCAAGGACTCGCCCCAGGCTGTGATCCCATCCCTTGGCTCTTAGCTCAGTTCTCCACTGCCCACCCGAGCTGGAACAGTCAGGAGGTGGGAGGTGGCTCTTCAGGAGCTGCCGACGTTGAGTCAGCTGGGCTGATCCCCCTGCACCCCCCAACCCCACACTCCCGGCTGGGGGACTCATCTGCATGAGAAGGAGCAGGGTTTGGCCGGGAGGTCTCACTCCTGGGTTCCTGTCGCCGTCCAAGTGGGCGCCTGGCCCCGCCGCAGACCCTGCCAAAGTAATTCTTTGCTTTGGAACGGGGAGAAGCAATGTGCTCTGTCTCACCCCGCAGGGGTCAGCGAGGGAGTGGGAACCCCGCTGATCCAACCGTGTTCCCTTTTAACCTGCTTCCCCCCTGTCCTGCGCTCTGGATGAGTGAGGCTGCTGCCAGGGCGCGAGCAGCCAAACCCAAGAAGGAGCCCACAAACCTTGTGGGGCCGAGCAGGGGAACCAAACCTGCTGCCCTGTGTATCCTTTAGGATCAGCAGCATCCCTCAGTGGGTTTGGGTTCTGCTGTGATGCCTGTGGTGGTGCTGAGCTCTGCTTCTCACAGCCTTCCTTGGGTTTGGGATGCTTAGGGTGTTTTTTGTGGTGCGTTTGGGTTTTTCAGGGTGTATTGGCTTCTAGGGTGTTTTTAGGGGTTTTTTTGGGGGGTGGGGATATTTTGATATCTTGGGGTGTCTTGGGGGATATTTTGATGTTCAGGGCATTTTTTTGTGTGTGTTCAGGGGTTTTTTTTAGGGCGCTTTGAGCTTTTTGGGGGAATGTTGAGGGAGGTTTGTGCTGTATTTAGCGTTTTTGGAGGGTGTTCAGGGTTTTTTTGGGGGAGTAGTTTGGTTTTTGAGGGTATTTTTTTGGGTTGTTCATAGAATCATAGAATCGTTAGGGATGGGAAGGGACCTCGAAAGATCATCTAGTCCAATCCCTCTGCCACAGCAGGATCACTTAGACCAAGTCACACAGGAACACATCAGGCGGGTTTTAAACATCTCCAGAGAAGGAGACCTGTTTTCGGGTTTGGGGCTGGTTTGGAGACTCTTGGACCAGTTTTGGTGCAGCCTTGGTGTCTTTGGGGTGGTTTGGGGACTTTTGGTTGGTAAAGTCTCTTAGATGTGTTGTTGGGGGCTCTGGTTTAGGAGCGACCTTGTAGAGTAGAGTTGATGGTTGGACTTGATGATCCCAAGGATCTTTTCCAACCTGAGTGAATGATTGTTAGAGATGTTTTGGGTTTTTAGGGATCAGGCATCCAGCTGCCCAGCTCTGGGGGTGCAGGCAGTGCTGCCTGTGCCCACCCCACGTCCCCCCAAGCGCCTCATTGTCTCACTTGTCCCTGGGTCCTGCTCCAATTAAAGAGCTGCGTTGCCATTCATGGCCCTTATGGTTTTGTTCAGTTGTCTGTCAGCTCTTGTCAAGCCCCGTCCCCTTCCCCTCCCCCTGTTCCACACACAAAACCCCTGACAAACCCCGCTCTGAATCCCCTCTTACCTCACTCCCAGCGTGGGGCCCCATTGACGGGGATGCTGGTGGCGGGGGACCCCTCCTCATGTTCCCCACAGTCCCCACGCCGCCTTTATGGGGCCACCGCAGCCCCCCAGCCTCCCAGCATTAATTAGATAATGCGGCTCCTCTTTATTTCCCCAAAGGGAGGTGCAGGATGGCACTGGGGGATAAAGTCTGGGGGTTTTTCACTATTCCCCCCCTTTATTTTGTATGACTGAGCTCTAGGTGGGTCCAGCGAGCAGGAGGTGCTCGGAGTGTGTGTAGTGAATCCAGGGACCCCATAAATCTTTTTCTGACCTAAAGGGCTGTCTGTATCCCATTGTGGCACTGGTGGGTGCCCAGAGGTGGCAGCAGCCGCCTGCACCAGCACTCCAGCCCCAATTAAATCCCCCTTCAAACTCCCTCAATTATCGGCTCCTTTGTTGGTGGGATTTTTTTATCCCCCTCTCCCCTTGTGGGGTTTGGATTAATGTGGTTTATTTGTAGGGTTGGGTGCAGCATTGAGCACAGGGAGATGGGGAGATGGAGCAGCACGTGGCTGAGCACTTCAGCACCCGGCTCCTGTGAGGGCTGGGAGCCTTTGTCCTCCTTCACTTCTCCTCTTCCTTTTCTTCTCTTCCTCCTTCCCTTCTCTTCCTCTTACTCCTCCTCCTTCTTCCTTTCGTCTTTATTCCTTTCCTTTCCCTTCCTCCTCTTTGTTCCCTTCCCTTCCTCCTCTTTGTTCCCTTCCCTTCCTTCTCCTCTTTCTCCTTCTCCTCTTTTTTCTCTTCCTCCTCCTCCCTCTCCTCCTCCTCTCTCTCCTTCTCCTCCTCCTCCTGGGGTTGGCAGCCATCCCCTGAAATGGCCAGACCCCAAGAGGACAAAGGAAGATGAAGAAACAAAGGAAAATGCTTCTGTTTTGTGGGTTCTTTTCCCTTTGGCAGTGCTCAGGGGTCCTTCCTTGTCCCCTCCCTCATCCTCCAGCACCCACCCACATCTTCCCCACCCCAGCAGGGTGGTGGGAGAGAATTAAACCACCAAGATCCCCATCCAGAGGAGGTGGCACTGGCTTTGAGGGATCCCTCTTCCACTCTGTTCTGCTCTGGTACAACTGTGGTGGGTCCCTTGGTGGAACCGCCTGCTTCGATCAGGGTCAGGACAGAGAGTCCGAAGTGCTGCTCAGTGGGTGCCTTTACTGGGCGCAGAGCATCTCCATCAGAGGAAATCCACTGGGTGGTGGCACTGCTGGGCATTTCAAATCAGCCATCACTCTGATTTCTTCTCTCTTAGGAGAGAGAACCCCAGACTCTTCTCCCAGCCACAGGCTTATGATGGGAACCTGTGTCCTTCCCCTGGCTTCCCACAATGGCTGTGGGTGTTTTCCTGCTAAAATGGGATCTCACCGGACTTGATCACTTGGTGAAGCTCAGAGGGCTGTAGTGGGAGCTCTCCTGCTTGGTTTGACCTTCAGGGAGTGAAGCTGGTTCTGGTAGGAAGCTCTGGGGCTCCTGGTTACCAAACCTTGGAGTGGCCTCCTGGCCTGACCAGAACCGCCAGCATCCCTGCGGGATCATGCTGGGCACCACAATGGGGTGAGGCTGGCACTTGATAGGATGGTTTACATTGAAAGTGACCTCAGAGATCATCTAGTTCCAGTGCCCTTGGGCATGGGCTGCGCAGTCTCCAGCATCAGAGGGGAGATGGAAGCAGAAAGGGCCATTTGGGGTTATTTTCCCCCTGCAGCCACTGCTCCCTTTCTTCGTGCTTCATAGGAAGTCTGGTTTGGGGCCAATGGTTGTGCTTCTGCACATTTTGGGGTACCTGTGCCCAAGCATCTTTTAACTTTGTCCCCAAAAGTGGCATGACTGGCACCCCAGGGGGCACTTTTGGGGTGGGGTAGGGGTGTTTTGCCAGCCGTACAGCTCAAGATAAAGCCCCAAAGTGGTTTCGGGCCGAGCAGAGGTAGAAAATGACATCCACCGGTGGTGGGGAGGGGGGGTTTGGGGTGCCTGTTGCCATGACGACCCGTTTCTGCCTCACTGATGCGTCGTGTAAATCCGTTTGGAAACGAGAAGGGCCTTTTGTCTTTGGGAGGGTTGAATGGGGCTCATTAAACCCGAGATATGGAGAGGAATAAGAAAAAAAGTAAAGCCCTTAGAGCGTGTCTGGGAGGTGGATGGGGCTGGGGGGGCTGCAAGGTGCCTGGTAGACCTCTCGCCGAGGCCAGAGGAGTGAAGGACATGAAGAAGCAGCTCTCACAGTCACCTGCTGACCACCGCAGCTCCAAGAGGACCTAGCCGAGGTCTGCAGCAGGGTGGTGGAGATAAGGACACACAGATTAGCACGGGGAGAGGAGAAGAGGAATAAAATACTCAAAGGTTCTTTTTGAAGGAGACTAATAATAGAGGAGCACATGAAAGGAGTGGGATCTGAGAGCGGGGGCTTCGCCTGCTCCTGTTGACCCTCTTGCGGCGATGGGTGACGCGGCAGGAGCAGCTGATCCAGATGGAGGCAGAGGAGAGTGGGGGAACTGTTCTATTCTAGTTGTGATTAACTTCCTTTTGTGGGATATCGATGTTCCCAAGGATTTAATGGGGGTTGGAAATGAGAATGGGGTCCTGTGATGTTCTGGGAGAGAGTTGTGGGTGCTGCTAGGGTGAGGTGGGGCTTGGGTTTAGGGTGAAATTGCTCTGGGATGATTCTTGGTGGAGCTGTGCCAGTGTTGAGGGCGCTTTAGGTTAAAGCTCACTGACTTTCGCTGTCCCATCTGACAATGGCATTTCCTCTGAAGGTCCCAGTATTTGCTCCCTACCCCTTGATGTCTCTTGCGCGGGAGAAAACATGGGTTTTGACAAACTAGAGGTGGCTGAGTATCACCGAAGCAGCTCTAGAGCCATGATGGGACCGTGAGCTGGCTCTGCAGCATTGAGGGGTCAGGAGAACTCCTTCAGGGACAGGACTGATGTCTTCCTGGCTTTTTTACTGGATCCCTGTAGCTCACAGAGCCCTTTCTGAATGGTTCCAAGCTGAGTCAGCTCATGGGAGCTTCGAACCTGCTGGGAGGACCAATGTGCTGGGTTTCTGTCATCTGGAGAGCTCTGCTGATGTGGCCTTCAGCTGCCCAGGCAGCAGGAAAACACAGAGTTCCAGCTGGAAAATGCCTTGTGGACCTCAGGTATTGCTGCCCTCCTGTCTCAGCGCCTCTCGGCCCACGTCCTCCTCACCAGGACATGGTTATTTGGGGATTTCTTTGAGGACAGGAGCACATAGCGATGTCATCTTGTACGTATGGCAGCATTAACGCAGCAGAGCAGCTTCTCTGAGGAGGAAGGAGTTGTTCAACGCTGTCCTGTTGTCTGCAAAGGCCGCAGTGAGGTGAAGAACATCATGGTTTTTCTCACATGTGAAGCAAGGGGGTGCTGCCCTGAAGATTCTGGAGCTCCTGTGGTGCAAGGAGAGAGGTGGTTCGATCATCTGTCTGCTAGTTCTTCTATAAACTGGGATTTTTAAGGAATTAGTGGGTTGTGTTCTCCCTGAGGAAGAGCTGGAGGACTGCTGAGGGGCTTTCAGAGGCGCTGGATTTCTTATCTGCAGGACACTCATGAAGGTGTTGGCTTGTTCCTGGTTAACCATGACCCACTGTGCCAGCCTGTGCTTGCCTGTGGGGAGAAGCGTAGCCTCCGTGGGCTGTGTGGAGGAGGAGGTATCATGCCCAGCTGGAATCCTGACCAAACTTGCATGGTTTTCCTTCTTCCTTGTGCTCCTGGGCTTGTCAAGCCTCTTAGCAGCAGTGGGATGGAGACCATCCGTTCATGGGACTCTGGAGTACCCCTCATGTCACTCATTCAGATCCATCTGGATCACTGAGGAGAGGAACACTCTGTGCTGGCAAGAGGAGGAGGCTGCTCATCTGCAGGGGGTTTGGGGTCCCCTCGAGCGGCCCGGAACTCGGAGCTGCTCTTTAATCCCATCTCTCTGCTCCGGCATTCCGCTGCCAACAGAGCTCCCCTTGTTTACCCAACTCAGAGGAATCGGTTTACAAGGCTCACAAATACCCTTTTCACCTTTCCCATCAGAAAACACCTTCCGAAACAATGAGGAAATTGGATGCCGCCACCTGATCGCTCCCAAGGAACCTGCAGGGCCTGGAGCTGGGGGGCTGGGAGCTGGGGGCCATGATGGCCACGAGCTGGGGGATGCCTGGCTGGGATATTCCACCAGGGCTCTGCGGGTGAGCAGCTGCAGATGCCACCCAAAAAAATCCCCTTGGAGGGGCTTTAGGCGATGAAGTTCGTGATAAGCAGAGTGGAGGCCAGGGTTCCCTGCTGCTGGGTGGCTTTGGTGGGGTTTATTTTGAATTTTAATGGCTGGAGTTAATGTTTACGGCACCTTAGACGCCAGGTGAAAGGATGGGGAGATGTTTATCTGTGAGCTCCTACCTTTGGGTAGCACCACTGCAAAATAGTAAATAAAGCTAGAGCCACCTTTGTCTTCCTCAGTGGAGGGAGAGGGATGTGAGAGTTTCTGGGGGATACCCTATGGGGTGCTGGGGTGCTCAGGGATTGCTGTAGCTTACATCATGCGGGATTAGGCCTGAAAGTGCTGGACGCTGGTGGTGAGACCATCTCACATCCCAGGAGTGGAGACAGAAACCGGATTTGGGAGGAAAATATGGCTCTAAGCAGCATTTTGGCTGCTGGCCCTGAATTCAAGGTGTGTGTTTGTGGGGTTGCAGGTGTCAGCCTTAACCGCAGCATTAAGGCTGAGCTGAATTTAGATTGGTCTGGTTTTTCCCTCCCTTCCCGCTCCAGGGACATGAAACCAGCACGTAGGGAGGATACAGCAGATCCCCCTCTTCCCCAGATTCCCACTCTGAGGGCACAGAGGATTGTTCCCCATTACTTTAGAAGGATTAATCCTGGTTCTTCCCAGTTCAGATGAATTCAAAGATGTGTCCTTGTGAAGACAAGTCAAGAGCATAGTCCTTTTTTAGCCTTCAGTGGCCCTTCTGAAGTTAGAGCTCTCGTCGGTAGAACTTGCTCTGATATCAGGTCTGAGGAACTTGAGGCAGTTTCTGGATGACTCAGTCAGGGCTGCATATCCCTTTTGTGTCTGGAAAGGAGAGTTTGATGGGGAAACAGCCTCCTGCTTGTTGGAGAGCACACCAAGAGCATGCGATGGAGGGCTGCCTGCTTTGGCTGGGCTTGCTTCTGCTCTTCCAGGAGGTCTGGAAGATGTTGCTGGGCTCGTTTCAGGTCAGAAGCTCCCGAGGCTGATGTGGAGTGCTCGTGGAAGTGACTGGGTTCATCATTTCTATCCTTGGAACAAATAAACCTCTGAATTTTCCGGGCTGAAGGAGTGCCAGCAGGATGTGGTGCCGGGATGTTCTCAGCTCTCTTGATTGCTTTATGGCCTCTCCCCTGGTTAAAGATCAGCTTGACCCGCCCCCACTGATACTGACAGCAGGGCTGGTGTCATGTGGGGCCGCAGGGCTGCCAGCATTAGCCGAGGAGGTGTGATGGGTCCTACTGGAATGGAGATGGAGGACAGATAGGAGCCTTCTCCTCCTGCCCCAGCCTAGCGAGACATAGGCACGACTCCTTTGTGGCTTCCTGTTTGGCATCTCCTGGGCAGGAGGGAGCTGGCAGGGGCTGGAGGAGGGAATTTGAGTCATTGGGGAGTCCTGTGCCAGGAAGACTCTGACTCAGCCCAACTGTGGAGAAACCAGTGTGGGATCCAGCTGCTGCCCGCCGGGGTGGGAGCCCGCGAGCAAGCGTGCAAGTGTTCACTTGCGCTGCATGTCTGCGGCTGGCGGCGAGAGGAGGGGCATGGGCTCCTCTGCATCCACTGCCGTGTGGCTCCTGGCTCCAGGATTGATTGCGTCAGGGCTTGCCCATGGGTGGGGCAGGGACCCTTTATCGCTCCCAAGGCTTTGGTGAGCTGGCCAACTGCCACCTGACCTACTTGGTGGTGGTGAGAAGTGTGGTATCGCTGGGGATGTTCTGCTGGGCCATGGGATCCCACCTGTGTGGGCTGCTCGGGACTGACACCAAAATAAAGCTGCAGTGTGGCCAGAGGAGGCCTCAAAAGTGATGTGAGAGTGGAGCCCATCTGCTGTAGGGCCACACTGGGTGAGCTGGGGGTGTTCAGTTGGAGAAGACAAGGCTCAGGTTGGACCTTGAGGCTCTGAGCAACGTGATCTAGTTGGAGATGTCTGTGTTCACAGCAGGGAGTTGGACGGGATGACCTTTAAAGGTCCCTTCCCACCCAAAACATTCCATGAGTCTGTGCTGCTCCTGCTGTTAGAGCTGGCACGGAGCTCCAGAGCCCTTGCCAAGGGCATCGGGGTGTGCGTGGGCTCCGACTCCTCCTGCCCCCTCCCAGCCTGGTCTGTTGTTGTGCAGATCTCATGGAGCTCCCAGGGCAGCTCCGACGCAGCTCTCAGCTCCATGGCTTCTTGCTCCGACTTGCCAAGAGCCACGGAGCAGGTTTGGCTTGTGTGTTTGATGTTCCTCGCGTGGTTCCTCCAGTCCCATCCATTTGAGGCAGCTGACTGGGAAGAGAAGGTGTCAGACCCTCCATCTGCTGCTGAGGTGGGATGAGGCAGGAACTGGGAGCAGAGGGGAGAGCCAAGTCACTTTGGAGCAGAGAGAACTTTGCAGGAACATCCATCCCCACCTCATCTTCCATCAGAACCCTGTTGGGTTGCCTTGCATCAAAGCAGATGATCTTCTGCTTCCCTCCTAGTTGTCCTAATCCTCTACCTTTCGTTCTGAGGAAGAAAGAAAGACAATGCTGAGTGTTGCTCCACACTAATGAGATCAGACTGCTAATTATCAGCGTATTGCCTTCCTTCCCTTTGCAGTGCCCTGCCTTCCAGCCCCAAATAGCTTTCCTCCCTCCTCGCTCCTCTCCATCCGGTCCTCCCACGCTCCTGGGCATGCCATGGAGCCTGGCTTGGGCGAAGTTGTCCTGCAGGATGCTTCTTCCCTCCCTTCCATTTATGGACAGGAATTCCTCAGGGAGTTGGGGTGGGGAAGGGAACCCTCCCTGCGCCTCATTGTCAGGACTTCTCCCCATCCCTAATTATCGCTTGTCCCTGCAGGAAGCTCCTTGACTGGCTGCCGGGCAGAGCCGCAGCGTCGCCAGCCCTTTGTGGGATCACTCCATGTTGGATGGCAGTCTTGGGGCTAGGAAGAGGGTGCTTTTCCTTGGTGCGGCTGGGAGTGGGATTGAGAGATGCCCCACTGTTGGTCAAAATCTGCATGTGCAGCGATGGTGAAGAAAGAGTCACAGGATCATGGAAGGGGTGGGAAGGGACCTTCTGAGGTCACTTGGTCCAGCCAGAGGTGTCTCCAACCAGAGCAGGTTGCTCAGAGTCCCAGAGTCCAGCCTGATCTGGGGTGGTTCCAGGGATGGGGCTTCTCCCATCTCTCTGGGCAGCCCCCTGTGAAACCTGTCTTCTGTCTCATCTGAATGTCCTTCTTCTAGTGGAACCCCTCACCCTTCGTCCTGTCACACCAGTCTGTGATGAGGAGGGTGGGATGGGCTGGTGCAGCCCTGGTGCTGGAGCCCCTGGCTAATCTCTGCTCTCTTCTCTTGCAGGTTCATGAGTGGGAAAGGGCTGGTCATTTACCCAGAGATTGGGGATAAACTGGACATTATCTGTCCCAAGGCGGAGCCGTCCAAGCCTTACGAGTACTACAAGCTGTACCTGGTAAAGAAGGACCAGGCTGATGCCTGCAGCACTGTCATGGACCCCAATGTACTGGTGACCTGCAACCGGCCTGACCAGGAGATCCGCTTCACCATCAAGTTTCAGGAGTTCAGCCCCAACTACATGGGCCTGGAGTTCAAGCGGCAGCAGGATTACTTCATCACATGTGAGTCGCCCTCCTCTTCGTCGCCAGCCCTGCCTCGTGGTGGGGCCACGGGGGGCCTGGAGAGTGTCACCAGGCGCCTGCTCATGCTGTGGCCAGGGCAGAGAGCTGACATGTACGGAAAGTATTTCCCCCTGCATGGGAGCAGAGTGAGGAATGTGTCTCTGGCCACTTGGGCCACCAGCCCCTGTGTGGCCCCTGCTCTGCCAGGGCTGAAGCACCGTCACGCCTGGAGTTGGGGTTTGTTGCTGCTATCTTGGCTGGAGGCACCATGGGGTGCTTTTTGTAGGGTTTTGCTGTGTGATGGGGAGTATTGGTGGATGAGGAGGCACTCATCCTCCCAGCAGTGGGAAATGGCGTTCAGTTGGTGTCTAAATGGCTGTAAACTGCTCCACACCGGCCTGTTCCTCTTGTTTCTTGGTGTCACTTGGCTTTGTGGATGTTAGTGCAGTTAGTTTCATTCAGGCTGAGTACAGGGTGGCAATGAGATGGTTTGGTGATGTGGGACTCCCAAAGCTCAACCTTCAGTTGTCCCTCAGCTGCTGCAGGGCTTAATTCAGCAGCAAACCCCTCCAGACAGTGGGGAGAGGGGCTAAACCCCACAACTTTGGGTTTGCCTTTTTTTTTTCCTCATATGTCAGACAAACATGGTGAAGCCCCCTCGGACAGCAGCTCCTCTACACTCTGGGGTCAAGTTCAAGCAGCCACGTGGTCATCAGGCTAACAAGGACTGAAAGCAGGATCCCTCTGCTGCCTCCCGTGGGATCCTCAGGCTACAAATAGCACCCACCAGACAAATTGTCATTGAAGTTTTGCCCAGTCTTTTTTTATGGTTCTGCTACCTACCCACCCTGGAGGTGTTTTCTCTCTCTGTAATGCAGTCCCAAAGCAGGAGGGATGGAATCTCCCCCCAGACTGCCAAAAAATCCTATGCGTCCTCCATTTCCCCCTCTCCACTTGCAGCATCTTGGAACCTGAGTAGGGATGCAGCAAGCGGGCTGCGCAGGGCATCCTTGTAGGATCCCCCGTTTTCCTCAGGGGGGGCCTGCAGTGCCTTCCTGTCCCTCACCCAGACCGTTTCTGACTTTAATTTCTCTTGACTGGGCTGCGCTTTGAAGCAGGACCCCTCAGTGCTGGGAGCCAGCAGCCGCTGCCAGCTGAACTTTGGCCCCTGGGTGGGCTGAGGATGCTCCTGTGATCTGCCTGTACCCTCTGCTGGGCAGCCCCAGGAGCTCTTTCTGAGCCAGGGAAGAAAATAGCCCAAAAACCTGAGTCAAAAGTCTCTGGAGCAGACCACCCATGTGTTGGCTTTCTTTTTTTTTTTCCCCTTTTTACCCCCCCACCCTTTTCCTCTTCCCCTCCCCAGGCTTTGCCTTCACACACAACAATAGGGTGAGCTTTTTCTTAGCCCTTTTCATTTGCTGGCAGCCCTAAGCCAGGGGTGGGGGGGCAGTGATATAGGACTGGAGCGGGACACGTGTGACGCTCACCCCTTGCCTCCCCCAGGCAGCTGCAAATCCTCCCTACATAGAACTGAGGAGCTTACCGGGGTCCCTCCCCATTCAGAGCTGCTCCCCCCACCCCCCCACCGTGGACACGCCAAGCCTCGTTTAGGGCCACTTTTATCATGGAGGGACACGGCCCCAGCCCTCGGCTTAGCAATGAAAAAGGCTTTTGAAAGCAAATGTAACCTCTCCCTGTCCTTCCTGTAGCCCCCAGCCTTTCATTAGAAGCATCTCGCTCTCCTGGGGCTCAAGGTGGCTCTTCCCAAGACCTTTCAGAAAGATGCTGCTGTGCAAGTCCATGCTGGAGATGGGAGGACGTGGGGCTCCAGCAGCCCATCCAACATCCCTAGGGCTGCAGAGAAGTTGGGAATTTGGTGTTTTGCTCTGTGGCAGAGTCTGGGTTCAGGACAGCCCATGGTTTCTTCTGTCCCCAGTCTGCTGCTCCCTGCCCTGGGAGTCTCCTGCCCCCAGCATCCCTCTGAACCCATCTTGGCCATGAGCAGTCACAGGGAGTTGCTCAGTGGTGGCTGTGCTGGGTGGCTCCTCCTGCTTTGCTATGTGGGAGGTAGGAAGGTGAGGTCCAACAGGAAGCAGTTCTTGCTTTCTGCTCTCAGGCAAGTCCTCTGGGGGTTCCTCAGCCAACGCAAAGCCGTGAGCAGGCTACTGCAGGAGTCTTCAGGGTTTCCAGACTATCCTGTGCTTGTGGATGTGAGTGCTGTTGCCATTCCCTGGGCCAGCAGCAAAGTTTGGGCTGTTCCCACTCTCCTTATCGAGGCAGAGGTGCTACTTGCTCGTGTGGTTACTCCTCTCTTCGGCTCTGCAGAGCCAGTAGAGAAGCTGGTTGCGTGTGATTGTGATAACTGAACTGGGAGGGAAGCATGTGTCTGAATGTGTAAAACTCATCCATCCATCCATCCATCCATCCATCCCACTGCTTCTTGGGCTGCAGAAGGGTGAAAACCAGAGTGTTTTGTGCAGCGACTGTGCTGGAGGTGGCCTGGGGGAGTTCTGCTTTGTGCCTGTGGGTCACCCGCCCCCTGTCCAAGAGCCCGACTGTGCCAACCTCAGCTTGGCTTTTACTGGTGTCTCAGGGTTGTCTGTGTTGTCCCACTCCAGCAACCATTTTCCCCCTCACTGTCTCCACTTCTCTGTATTTACTCCAGCTTTTAATTGTCTTTGCTGCTGCTCTTTGAACTGTCACAGTAGTGAGGTGGCTGGGTAGAGTGAGGAGCATTAACCCCTGTGGCTGGGCAGCATGAGAGGCCATGCAGGAGCCCACGATGGGGCTCGGTGCCCACTTCACTGCTGGTGCCACTGGGCTTTGGCAGAGAACCTTGGCTGAGATGTTCCTGCTTCTTCCTTGGGCAGCCCTAAGGGCTTTATCCAGGTGAAATCTTTTCCTGTGTCCATGTGCTGGGTCCTCAGGAATGGCCACGGTGCACCATCAGCCGCCATGAGCCTCCCTAAGGTGAGGAGACCTCGCATGGTGAAGGTGCTTGGAGGAAGGGTGAGGCGCTGCTTGCTGTTTGCCCCATAAATCTAATAGGTTTGCTGTTTATTGTTCATCTGTAAGCCCTTCAATCCGTTTTTGCTGTAATGATGTCGGTAATCCAATGTAACACGTTTTGGCAGTGGGATTCAGTGAGGCTGGATCTGTTACCCCGAGTGTTTCCTCAAAGCCCTTGTCTTGCATTTCTGTTTTTAGATGCAATTAGGCTCTTAACCTGGCAGGAATGATTGGGTGTAAACCATTGCTGCCTCTGCCACAAGTCAGCTTCGTTGCTTCCCTCATCATATGGAAGGGGGTCACTTAGATCCTGCCAGCTGCTAGAAGCCTCCTTCCTCCGGGGTTGTTTTTGGGGACACATTGTCCTGTTTGCCCTCCTGCTCCTGCAGCCTCCAAAGCACCTGCTGTAGGGTGGAGAAGCCTTTTATCCCTGTGCCAACGGGTGTGAGAACATCCACAGAGCCCCTCGAGCTCCTTCCTGTAGCCTTTGCGATGGAAGTGTTTCCTCCTGCCCAGTTCCTGGGTGCTGTATTGGGGCTGGGGAGCCCAACGCAGCCCACCTCGGGGCTGTTTGTCACCCTGCCAGCTCCTCATGGGCTTTCTTTCCCTTTGCTGATGGCATTTGAATGTGGCCACTTTCATGTTGCGTGGAGAGGAGTTGAAAGCAAAAGGGGCCGTTTGATGCTGTGATGGGAGGTGTGAGCTCCCGCTGATAAAAAAACAAACCCCAATTAACCGGCTTCCTCATTCTTCCCTCCAATGGGCCACTGCTCTGCCAGTGCCCATGTCCTTGTCCCACTGGCTCTAGTGTACCCGTGGCACTGCAGAAAGCCTGGGAGAAGCCAGAGCACAGTCCTGCTGGCACAGCCACCACCTTTTGGGGCTGCTTCTCCTCCTGCAGCCCCATCCCACTGGCAGCAGGTGGATGAGTCCCTGTCCTCACAGGAGATGCCGCGTGGGAGCCAGTGTGCGGGCACAAATGGGTTCTCTGACGGTGTCCTGCTTCCAACTTCAAAGCCTGGGTGCTGGACATGTCAAACCCAAATAATGGCCCTTGGACAGCACGCGGTTCCTTCTCTTGGGGCCTCGTCTGAAGACCGTGACCACGGTAAATGCGATTTTGTTGAGCCCTGTCCCTTAAGCCTCGGCCTCTTTTCTCTTCTCCTCCTCCCTCCTGACCTTTTCGGCTCAGTGCTGTCCCCAGACAGCCCCTGGCAGCAGATCTCATGGCTCCAGCCTTTCACAGCCCTAATAGGGATGAAAAGCCCTATCAGAAAGGGCCAGTGTCCTGCACCCAGCAAGGAGGTAAATACCCAGCACTTTGATCTGCTCCTGGGTCAGGACAGGGGGGGCCCAGCCCCGAACAAAGCGGGTGCTGGGCAGTGCGGCCCCCTCTCAGGGACTCTGTGCACTCAGGGGGTTGGGCTGCATTCGCTGGGCTCTTCCCCTGCATAAGTGGTTGCCTGGAGCATGTCTCCAGTGCTGACACCACATGTTAGTACAAAATAACGTGGGTTTAGCTGCTCAGTGCCTCTGAGACCCTGAGTGATGCCCCTGGTATATGGCAACGAGGAGGTGACGCCCAGCTGGCTCTTGGTGTTGCCTGCCCTGCACCCTGTTGTCTGCCCACACCCCCACAAACCCCTATCTGCCGGCTGTGCCTCTGCCCCATCCCCTTCCTGCCCTGCCAGCCCTGCTCCTGGGCATTGCTGGGACTCTAGGGAACCCTCTGAAGCCACGTGGACCCTGCTCTTGGCACCTCTGGCACCTCCAAGACTCCCTCTGTAACACCAGAAGGTTCAAACTCTGCTTGTCTTGGACTGATCTCCCAGTAAGACGTTTGAAAGGCAGTAGCAGTCTTCAGCTTGGAGAAGACGTGAGGCGCTGCTGTGCCCAGCCTGTGGGATGTGTGGGGCACGGGCGGGGCTCTGCCTTACGGATCTCCCCTCTTCCATCTCCAGTTTCCCACACCCTGCTCTGGATCCTCTGGAGCAGGCTGGGCAGGGCTTTACAGCACCAGAAACAACTTCCCTTGCTGGGGAGCGTTGGTTTTAGTCCCCGCTGTGGTGTGAAGCTCTTTTGCCCCAGGAGTGATGGTTTTGTTACTACTGTGTGATGACTTTGCTCTTTGATCCTGCCTGGCAGCCCCCCAGTAGCCCAGATAACTGGGAGCCAGCCACAGGAGGGGGGCTGCTCACCCCACTGCAGTGGGGGTTGGCATCCGTGTTTTTGGGGCAGAGGTCTGAGACCACCTCATGGGATCCTGCTGGGACCCCAGGGCCACGAGTTGGCTCTTGCTGGGGCAGTGGTGGTTGCTGCTGTGCAGAGGTTGTCATCAACATCCTTCTCTGGGTGCTGTGGGATGAGGAATTTTGAGCTGAGGAGGATCGTGCTCCAGTCCTGGGTGGGTGCCCAGCAGCAGCACTTGCTCCTCCTCAAGAGCCTGTTTCCCATCATGTCCCAGCAGCTCTGGGGCAGATTCCTGATGCTGGTGCCAAACTTGCCTTTGACTATGCTGGGGCATCCTCACCTCTGTCCCATCCTAGGGAGATGGAAGTTTTGCACTGGGATCTGCATCTCCAGTCCGTGACAACTTGGATTTCACTCTGAGCAGGCACCCAGGCAGCGGCGAGTGTGAGGAGGAGCTGCTGGCGTCAGCCTCACCGCAAGTCCCCTGCGCATCCCTCTCCATCCCCTCCACAACGGATCCCTCACATGGACTAACGGAGGCGGTTTACACCCTGATAACGGGCACCGAGCCCTTCGCTCCTCACAGTGGGACCCAGAAGCAACTCTGGCAGAGCATTGGGTGTGGAATGGCCTTCCTGGCACCTTCCTGACCTGCTTGGGGCTACCACGGAGACTGTGTTAATCGCCCTCCTCAGATTTCCTCTTTCATTTTTGGAGAGGTGTGGACAGAGCGGAAGGTGAAGGTTTTATTTAGTGTCCTGGTCCCCAGCAGCGGGATGGGGGTTGTTGGGAGCTGCCAGTGCTCCTCTGTGTGGACATCTCAGCAGCATTAGTACAGAAGGGTTTGGTGGCCAGCAGTGGCCTTGCAGCCAAGCAGCTCTTTCCAGCCATGAAGAGGTTACCCAAGATGGAGCTGGGACTCTTTGTCACGGTGCTGCTTAGGGTTGGTTCCACTTTTTCCATCATGAAGCTGTTTTGATGGGAAATTAGGATTTTTTGCTGGGCTTTACGTCTGTTGAAGTGTCTTTTTCCACTTGGTCCTACAGCGCTTGCATCTTGCTCTCTCTTTGCCCTAAACCAATCCCAAAGCAGTGCTGCGGGACACGGGGATGAGCTGGGGGGGGAGGTTGTCCTCCCTTCTTACCCTGGACCTTTGCAGCTGGTGCCTTGAGGGATGGGGCTGGTTTAATGTTTTCCTTGGTGTTTGGGGGCGTCTGACTCTGGTCAGGAGGAGTTGAGCTCCACTCCAGCTCTGGCTTTCATTCCTCTTTCCAGAAGCATATTTGAAGCTGATTTTGCCTGCCCAGTATGAGTGAGGGGCATGGAGAAATTCCAGTTGACCCCGTCTCCCCACAGTGTGTGAGCTGGGTATCGGGGCAGCCTGTGAACCCAGGGGTGGGTGTATGGTGGGATCAGGCTGCTGGGCTCATCCCACAGCAGACTGGGGAGGCTGGAGCAGCTCTTGGGAGGGGGTGAAACCTTACTCTTGCACCTCGCAGCGCTGGGACAGGGCTGGGCTGGCTTGCACATGCGTTTCGGGGGCTGTCGGGCCCCTTCCTGGTGTAGCTGCCTCTGGGCTGGCTGGCTGGAGGCTGCTGGCAGGGTGTCAGCGCTGGGGCTGTGCTTCCCCCACACAGCCTCGGCCCTGGCAGCCAGCCGGAGCCCATGGAAAGAGCTTGGGGGGATGTGTGTGGGGCGGGGGGAGCACGATCAGCCACCCATTAGCAGCAATAACAATATCCCCAGCAGTGGCTGTAGCAGGAGCACAGCCTGGCTGTCTCCCAGCTCAGGGAAGGGGAGAAGGGGCTGCACCCACCCCGAGGCTGCTCAGGGGGCAGTGGGGCAAATGGGTGCTGCTGCTCGGAGACATTTAAGTGGCTCTGTGGGATGTAGTCCTGGTTTCTCCATGGTGTTAGCCCTGCCCCTCAGTGGGGTCGCTCAGTGCTTTCCCCCATTTCATTGGGGTCCCTCGTGGGGTGGAATCGTCAATGGGTGCTGCTGAGGTGGAATTGTCCATGGGTGCTGGTGGGACAGAAACCTCAGTGGGTGCTGCTGGGGTGGAATCATGAGTCTTGGACGGGTCTGTGTGACGGGCTCAGCGCAGGCAGAGCTGGCCAGGCCTGGAGCGGGGCTGCAGTGCACAGATGGAAGAGTAATTAAGGCTAATAAAAGGAAAGAGACTTGGATCCGCTACAGTCTCAGCACATTAATTGTGCTTTGGGGCCCAGAGCGTAACCAGAGTCCTGCTAGAGGGACTCCAGAAGAGAAACCGAGCGTCTCGCCCGGTCCAGGGCTGACCAGTTAAGAGACCCTTGCCTTCATCTGCTGCCAGGTACCACTTCCAGAGCCTCCCCGCTGCCAGACCCTGAATTCTAGCTCACAGTACTTTCAGGGTGGGAAGAAAAGCTGTGTGGGGACAGCAGTGCCAGGGCGGCAGAGCACGGTGCAGGACTGTGGGGCTGCGGGTGGCTCCTGTCCCAGCTCCTTGGCTCGTGTCACCCCGCTGGGACTCTGCTCTTGCTGGTCTCATGCCCAAGGAGCAGGGCCGAGCTGCAGCAGAGGGTGGAGGTCCCGCCTGCTCATCACTTCGGAACTGACAAGCAATTACATGGTTAATGGTATCGGTGTTAAATCCTCATCGCAGCAGCTCCTGGCTTTAATGCTTCATTAAGGCAAAGGCATCTAATGGCTCTGCGGCTGCAAGCTGCTGCCTTTGCCTCCAGTCCACAGGCTGCTTTTGCTTCTCCCAGTCCTACGACCAAACTGCAGGTCCCACTGGGATAGAGGTGGGGCAGGAAGATGCTCTGCACTCCATGTGTTGCTGGGACTGAGTGGATTGGACCTTGCTGCTGGGGCTGGATGGATCGGACCCTGCTGCTGCGGCTGTCGCTGGAGACCTGCTGGTTCCTCCTCTCCGGGTTCCCTGGCTTCCTGCCCGCTTTGCTCCTGCGTTCAGAGCTCGGCCTCTCCATGCAGCCACGGCTGTGCCTGTGGATTTATCTTTTCTCTGCCCTGGAGCTGATGCTGGATCTAATCCATCGCTGGATGTCGATGGTGGCTCCACCCTTCTTCTAGTGTCACATTTGGGTTTCTGTCTCACTGCTCAACTGGTGCCTCTTGGATCGTCTCCTTCCACCGTGAGAGTAAGAAACGGGGCGGGATGCCCAGCTCTGCGACCCACTAGCACTGCTGCTCTTATCTTTGAGCCTTTGGGATGGGATTTGGGCTTGAGGAAGCCCTTGAGGAGCATCTTTCTCACTTGTCTTCACTTTGGCCCCTGTTGGATCTATATGGCAGCATCTGTCTGCGTGGCAGGAAGACATCACCCTGGTTTCATCGAACACTGGCCCCTTCCCACTGCTCCTTCACACATTGCCCTCAAGGAGCTGCTTCGTTTATTTATTGTTTTACATCCAGTTCCTTCCTGAAGTCCTTTCTTCCCATGTTGTTCTGCTGATGAGGATCAGAAGAGGCTTCTGGACCAGAAGGGAGGAAGGACTCCTGCAACGCCTCAGTCTCGCTTGGACTTTACTATCTCTTCTGCGTCCCACCGTGAGTTGTGTTGAAGGAACTGCTGTCCTCACCTTTGCAGGATCTCCTGGTTCCCTACAAGGCAACTGTATAGCCTGGGATGGAGCAGCCCATGGCTGGGAAGCGTCTCATGGAGCTGCTTTGGGGTCACCACCTGGGATGTATTGGCTTATTTCACCCCCAGACCAGTGCCTCTGGCTGGGAGAACTGGGCTGCCAACCCTTCAGCTGGAGGTGCTTTTATGGGGAGTTTGAGGTTGGGGCCCCTCTGCTTCACACTGGGAACAGCTTCAGGAGGCTGCAGGGGGATTTCTCCACTTCCACAGGCGTTTGGATGGGGTTTGTGCTGGCGGTGCTGCTTGTCCAAATGGGGTCTCCAGGTTGCCGCTGGCAGGAGAGCTCCTTCAGGGAAAGGCAATGGCTTAGCACCCTGCCCCTTGACCCCTGACGAGGAAGACATTTGCTGGCATTTCACGCAAGAGCCTGGCCTCTGCAGAGGCTGGGATGGAGCTGCTGGCCTCTCTCCTGCTGCACCCATGGGATCCGACTTGTTTTCCAGCAGATCCCGGTGTCGAGCCCTTGCCCAGGCTCCCAGAGGGAGCTGCAGAACAGGGGGTGCAGAAGAACTCTGGAAGCCAGCATGGTCTCATCTCTCCAGTCACCCCAAACCCAAAGAGGGTTTCTTTGGGGGCCAGACGTGGGGATTGGGCTGCACAGGGAACCTGACAGCCAGGGGCTGAGTCCTGGCATCGCGGCCAGGGTTGGAGTTGGCTGCTCTGTACTGGCCAAATCCTCCTTTTCCCTCACCGCCTCGGCTCTGGAAAACCCTCCCCGTAGCTTCGTGGTTCTCCACGTTTCCTAAGCCCCGAACGCCGTCACTGGGCTCCTCCCACGTTTTGTGGCTTCCCTGGGTGAGTAAATCCCCGTCCCTGGCTTTGCTGGAGCGCCAGGATGGATTTGGCTTTGCGTTCGCTGCGACGGCTGGAGCATCCCAGGGGCTTCTCACTGCCGCTGGCGCCCAGGGCCCTTTTTGAGGTCAGCAGCCGGTTTTTTGACTCCATTGAGTAGAACCTGCCGGTGCTCAATCCCCCAATCCTCTGGATCATGGAATCATAGAACTGCCAGGGTTGGAAGAGACCTTAAAGATCATCTAGTCCCAACTCCTTCCCTAGAGCAGGTTACTCAGGGCACTAGCCAACCTGCCCTTCAACACTGCCACAGATGGGGCAGCCACAGCTGCCTTGGGCAACCTGTTCCAGCATCTCCCCACCCTCACAGCAAAGAATTTCTTCCTCATGTCCAACCTCAGTCTCCCTTCTTCAAGTCTGAAAACCTTTCCCCTTCTCCTCTTACTACCACCCCTGGCAGAAACCTTCCCCCAGCTTTCTTGTAGCCCACTTCCTTCAGAGGTTGGAAAGCTGCTAGAAGGTCCCATGGGAGCCTCCTATTCTCCAGGCTGAACAACTCCAACTTGCCCAGCCTGTCCTCAGAGGGGAGGTGCTCCAGTCCTCTGAGCACTGGAGTTGCTCTCCTCTGGATCCCTTCCAGGAGCTCTGTCCCCTCCTGATGATGGGGACTCCAGAACTGGACCCAGTACTGCAGATGATTCTCACCAGAGCAGAGTAGTGCAGGAGAATCCCCTCCCTCAACTGACGGTCACTGCTGCTTTTGCTGCAGCCCAGCACACGGTTGGCTCTCTGGGCTGCCAGCACTCATTGATGGCTCCTGTTCAACTGCTGCTCCCACACCACCCCCAAGTCCTTCTCCTCGGGGCTGTTCTCAATCCTTTCTCATCCCAATCTCTGCTGGTGCATGGGATAGCCTCGAACTGGGGGCAGACCCTTGCCCTTGCTGAACTCCCTGCAGCGGGTGTGGGGTTCCTGCGAGGTGCCAACGTGGATGTGGGATGGAAAGGCTTTAAAGATCTATGCTGGGAA
>VXBP01004268.1:215687-271737 GCA_013400115.1 Rhinopomastus cyanomelas
GGTGTCCCATCCCTCCCGGGGGTACTTCAGTCGGTCAGTTGGTTTTTTTTTTTGTTTTTTTTTTTTTTTTCCTCTCTCCCTCCTTTTTTTTCCCCCTCTTTTCCTGCTCCCTATTTCCCCCCCCCCATCCCCACCCGGTTTTGTTTGTGTAAATACTAGTCTTTTTTGGAAGAGAAGCTGTACAAGATGTTTTGTATAAACTCTGAATTATTTTCTGGTTGCTTTTTCTTAGAAAACGAAAAAACAACAAAAAAACACCACCCCACCCCCCACCACANTGTGGCAGATCCAGTTAGCTCAGTTGCCCGTTTTCCCGGTGGCCCAGCTTTTCACCAGGGTCCCTGTGCCCCTTGTCTGCTGTCAGTACCACACCTGGCTCATCCCAGTGGGCAACTGGGAGCTGCTCGTAGTTGCAGTTGCCCACTGGGACCAGTGGTTGCCCATGAAGGTGCATTATATCTGTGGGGGAGCCCAGGGTTGCTCCCCACTTGCGCCCACCCCACACGCCCCTGTCCACCCCATTCCCCCATTTTTCAGAGCTGTGACCACCTCTCCATCCCACGGCATGCCATCCGCGCCCAGGAACGTACATCGTTCCCACTGTCACACAGCCTGGAGGCCTCCCGCTGTCCCCATTCCGCTGCCTCTGCCCACGGTGCTGGCGCCGCCAGATCCTCCCTGCCTGCTCCTCGCTGCTTTTAGCCAGGATGCGGATCCAGCGCTGGCAGGCTGGGGGTCTTCAGCCGAGGGCTGGGAGCAGCAGTGTCGGGGGACAGCGGGGCTCTGGCCATGGGGCAACGGGTCCCCTGGGCTCATCCCCAGCACAGCTGGGTGATGATCCTTGGCTCCTGCTGAGGCTCCGGCAGGGCTGAGATGGATTGTCTGCATCCCCTGGTGCCGCAGAACCCCGAGTTTCCTTGTGTCATGGTTCCCCTGGTTCAGATTCCTTTCGCCTCGCGCCCGGCTCTCCCGCCCAGTAGCATTCTCATCGGCATCGGTACCCAGCTCTGTGGCCACCCACCCCCACAGAGCCACAATGGAATCTGATCTATTGTTAAATAAAAGGGTTTTTTTCCTATGGAAAGCCCCCCGACTCTCGTGTGCTTCTTCGCTCCCCCAGAGCCTGCTTGGGAGAGCTCTGTGACCAGGGAGCCCTCCTGATCCATCCCAGTGCCTGAGGGAGCTGTTGGCTCGGTGAGAAGGCTGAGAGCTCTGTCTGACGCAGCATTCCACATGGCCCTGGTCACTCCATGGACTTGGACTTGGATCTGGTTGGAATAGATGATCCTGCAGGTCGCTGGTGGGTGCCCTTTCCCAGGTCAGGCTGGATGGGGCTTGGAGCAACTGGCTCTAGTGGAAGGTCCCTGGGAACTCAGTGATCGCTAAGGTCCCTTCCTACCCACCTAGACCATCCTGTGATCCTGTGATTTTCCAACCAAAGTGATTGTGTGACTGTCACAAAGGCCCCGCAGGTGGCCACCAGCCTGCCTGGCTCCTGAAAGCAGAGCTGCTGGAGCAGCCGTCTGCGAGTGGCTTGGGACAGCAGCCATCACCCCCTCCCAGTGCCCTGATCCTGCTTTATCCAGCACTCCGTGTCCCTGCTGTTGGCCAGTTATTCAGGAGTCCTCTTAGGAGATGGGGTGGCCATTACTCCGCAGCTGATGGTGCTTTTGCTGGCTCCCAGGTGGGCTTCACCGCCGTGGCCACTCGTGCTCTTCCCAAGCAGTACTCGCAGGGTGCTTGGATGCTGCCTGTGCTGCGTGAGACCCGCAGCAGCACTCAAGTGACTCCGTTCAGCCTGGAGCTGGGATTTCTCGTTTGTGGGGAGCTTTGGCCACTGATGTGGGGATGGGAGGGCTCCCTGGGAACTCCATCTTTAAGATCCCTTCCAACCCAAACCATCCTGTGCTCCAACCACAGTGATTCCGTGACTGTCAGGGAGGCTCCTTGGAGACCACTAGCTCCCCCTCAGGTGGCAACATCCCAGGATTTCCTCTCGCAGAGGTAGTTCGGGGGATTGGGGATGGCCGCAGAAGGTTCTGCAGCACTGCTGGTGCAGAACTGGGCTGGGGGATGAGGGATGCGGGATCCATGTGTGGGTTCATGAGCTGCTTCTTGGCCGAGGTCTGCTGGTGACAGCAGAGGTGGGCTGGGATGAAGGGCAGCAGGGTGGCTCAGGGAGGCTGTGGGGTGGCTCAGGCCTGTGTGGGGTGGGGGGGACCCTGCCAAGGCATGAGCAGGAGCGAGCCGGGACTGCTGGGGATGGGGGTGGCTGGGCCTCTGGGTGCGCCAGCCGCTCTCATATGTGGTTTGCTGGCTGGAGAAGCCTTGGTCTCCGCCAGCTTTGATCCTGGAGAGTTTACGAACCCTTTTAATTTGGAGCAGCTTCGCCAGCCCCCAATGCCCAAAGGGGAGAACCATAAGCACCAAACCTGCTGGGGAAGAAATTCCGCAGCTGCCCAAGGAGTGGAGCAGAGCAGGTTCCCTCTGAGATCCTACAGCCTGGTGGGACAAACCCGCTTGGATCCCCCTCTGTGTCCCCCCTAGGCTGCTGCAGAGACTGGCTGTGGTGGGGTGGGATGTGGATCCACAGGTGCTGCTGCCTGTGAGCACCCACGAGCTGAGGGCTTATGTAAGGGATCAGCAGGATCTCACCCAGATGTGGGAAGCTCCCTAGAGCTGCAGAGCTGCCTCTTGGATGCCTCTCGGAGCTGGAGAACCTGTAGAAATGATCTAGCAGTCGGGATCCCTGTCAGGTTGATCCACTCACCCTTGGCCAGACCCTACTGAGCCAGCAGAGCAGAGCTCGAGCACTGGCAGCACTAGATGCTGGGATGCACGGCCTGGGGTTCACCCCGTGTGTCCCAGAGCCCCTGTTGGAAGCACCTGTAGGATAAACCTGGGTAAAGGGTGGAAGCCTCAAAGCTGGGAAGGAGTTGGGGCTGCTGCAAGAGCTGGTGGATGGGAGCTGGGGTGGGAGCATCACCTCATACCTGCACAGCCTGCAGCACCCCTGTGCCCTGCTGGGGACTGAGAGTGGAGCGACAACCTCCTGGGCTGCCTCCGGCCTCGTGGCCATGGACCCTATAGCAGTGGGTCCCTGTAACCTGGCAGCAGCCTCCCCGAGTGGGAAGAAAACCGCAGAGAGAGAGAGAGAGAGACCTGATGCTTTTCAGATGTTGTATCCTGATTTCTCCATGTGTGTAGGCACCCCACTAGGTTTGTCCTGTCGTGCCGAGGGGTGCGAGCAGGGGGGTCTGAGCCTGCAGCAGCCTGTGACAGAACCTACAGCAGCAACCCCTTTCCACAACCCTCGGCCAGTGCAGCTGCTCTGTTGGGGACTGAGAGGCTCATCCTTGTTTTCCCTCCACAAGAAGGACCAGGCCAAGGCTTTTCCCACAGCCAGCAGCTCATCCACGGCCACTGCCGGGTCTCCTGGAGAGAAGCCTGGGTGATCCGTTGTGGAACGCAGCAAGTCCCATGGGATCTCACTTGCTGCAGGACAGAGGGAACTTTGTCACCAGCAGTGGGACAGGCTGGGATGCTGCTGCTGGAGGAGAAGGAGGAGGAGGAGGCTCCGCGTTCCTGTGCAGCAGCCAGCTCGGTGCTTTGTGACAGCAAAGCCCATCTGCACCCCAAGGCAGAGAGAATCTGGGACGAGAGGAGAGGATGAAAAAAAGACCCTAAACCCAGCACCGGCTGCACACAAAGAGCCAGCAGTTCCTGCAACTCCAGCCAGCTGATCTCAAGTGCTCCAAGAAAAAAGGGCCTCACGTGCTGCCAAGGCTCCAGGCCCAAAGCCAGGGGGATGGATGCAGCCTGGCACAGCCTTCTGCAGCCCTGAATGGCTCTGCCCTGGCTCTGTCCACCCTGTGCACGACCCTACAGGGCTGGTGCAAGGGAAGGGCCAGGGTGGAGAGGCAAAAGGGCTAGGAAAGGTGAAGGAAGCATCGGGAGGAGGATGGAAAACTGGGAAGGAGTTTGGTTTATAGAATCACAGAATTGTTAGGTTGGAAAAGACCTCTGAGATCATCGAATCCAACCATCGCTGGGATCATCGAGTCCAATCATCAACCCTACTCCACAAGGTCACCCCTAAATCAGATCCCCCAGCACCACATCTGAGCGACTTTTAAACTCATCCAGGGATGAGGACTCAATCCCCACCCTGGGCAGCCCAGCAGGATGAGCCCTGGCGAAGACTTTGGGGCAAAGGAAGTGGGTTTTCCTTCGCTACAGTATAGAGATAGGGGCAGGTATCGTGAACCTACAGCTGTTACTTAGGAAACACAATCTCTGGAGAGGGTCCCCCCTCTGTGGAAAGAGGCTCTGGAGGAATCACCAGGCTTTGCCTTTTGCTGGTCTGGATCAGGGATGAGGAGTCAAGGGGAAGGGTTGGTGCTGCAGCCCCCTTGTTTTGGGGTTGCTTTGAGCCTCTTGCCCTGTGGCCATGACCTGGTCGTGGGCAGATGTGTCCTGTGGGGTGGCATGAGCCCTGAACCCACAGCGAAAGGCAGCTCCTGTCCCCAGGGCCGGTGTGGGGCCATGATTCAGGCAGAGCTGCGACAGCCATATCGGGGCGGCACCAGGCAGGGCTCCTGCATCCCCTGTCCCCATCTCAGCGCCTGTCCCAGCCCTGGGTGGGATGGGCTGAGTGAGACTTTGGTTTCAGCCAGGCTTTCCCCCCTCCCTAATTCCTGCAGCCTGGTGTAATGGTCCCACGTGAGCCCAGCACCAGGTTCCTGCTGGAAATTGGCTCTTGCTGTGGCTTTGGGGTCTTCGGAAGGAGCCAGAAAGAAAAGCGAGACAGCGGTTCCGGAGAGCAGGGGCCAGGAGGGGGGCTTTGCTCCCTTCCACCCGCGACAGGGGATGTGGCCCAGCAGCCGTCAGCTGTCAAGTGGAAAAAGCCCCGGATCCTGCCACGAGCCGTAGCGGGGCTGAACCCAAGGTATGGGGTAGGGGATGGGGTGCCCAGGGGGTACCAGCTCTGCCCAGCAGTAGGAGGCAAAGGGCTTCTCTCTCCCCCTTGGGGAAGTTGGGCTTCTACACCTCTCCTTAGGGTGAGGCAGAGCTGGGGATAGAGCTGCGGGAGGGGTGTGGGGAAGATCCAGGGGGATGAACCCAGCATCGTGCGGCTGGGTCAGGAGCATGAGGGCAGCAGCTTGTGGGGTTTATCTCCCTTTACATCAATGAGAGTGAAGTGCCAGGAGGTTTCCCACTGCCCTGGCCCCACAGCAGGGGCTGCTGGCTGGTGGCTCCTTTCCCTGTAAGGCTAGAGCTGACCATCTCAGACAGGAAAGTCCTGGCACAGGCTTCCTCCTGCAGAGAAGGTGTCATTTCCTCTGCTGTCTGTGAGGCGATGCTCCTGCATGATCTGCTATGGGGCTGGTGCTCAGCTGTGGGCACCAGAGCTGGCCGAGCAGCAGGCACCCAGTCTGCAGCGCCTGGGCAGCGCTCTGTGCCAGAGCCAACCCTCAGAGCCAATGTGACTTCCCCTGAGAGGATCTCCCTCCCTGCCCTGGGGCTGTTTGAGGAAGGGAGGACCAGTGCCTGGCAGAGCTGCTGCCAGCACCCACAGCCCTAAGCTGCGATGGGGACAGGAGGGCACAGGGTAGGGCAGGGGGTGGAGGGAGCTGCCTGCCATCCTGATCCCAAGGGGAAATGTCTCGGAGACTGCTGATGCCCTTTAACCCCGCTGTGTACCCTTGGCCAGTGCCCTGCTCTCCCCAGATACAGAGTCTGGCATCTGGGCAAGAACAGCTCCAAGGACCAGGACAGGGTGGAAACTGGCCTGTTGGAGAGAGAAAGGGACCTGGGGGTCCTGGTGGCCAGCAGGATGGTCAGGAGCCAGCAATGAGCCCTGGTGGCCAAGAAGGCCAGTGGCATCCTGGGGCGGATGAGAACAGGGGTGGTTAGCAGATTGAGAGAGGTTCTCCTCCCACTCTGCTCTGCCCTGCCGAGACCACAGCTGGAATCTTGTGACCAGTTCTGGGCCCCTCAGTTCCAGAAGGATACAGAGCTGCTGGAAAAAGTCCAGTGCAGAGCCACAGAGATGGTGGAGGGAGGGGAGCATCTTCCTGCTGAGGAAAGGCTGAGGGAGCTGAGGCTCTGGAGCTGGGAAACAAGGAGCCTGAGAGGTGACCCCAGGAATGTTGATCAATATGGAAAGGGTGCGTGTCAGGAGGATGGAACAGGGTCTGCTCAGGGGCACCCAGTGACAGGAAAGGGGCAGTGGGTGTGAGCTGGAACAGAGGAGTTCCACATCAATGTGAGAAGGACCTTGTTCCCAGTCAGGGTGCCAGAGCTCTGGCAGGGGCTGCCCAGGGTGAGTCGTGGAGTCTCCTTCTCTGGAGACATTTCAAACCCTCCTGGGCATGTTCCTGTGTGACTGGATCTAGGGGATCCTGCTGTGTCAGGGGGATGGGACTGGCTGATCTCTCGAGGTCTTCTCCCATCCCTAACGTTCTGGGATCCTGGGATTCTGTGTGATCTGGGCAGAACCTCAAGGGGCTGCTCGGAGCAGCATGAGGGCTGAGCCCTGAAGCCAGAGCTGCGGGAACGAGCTGTTGTGGCGTCTGGATGGGGAGGGCTGAGCTGTGACCCCATGCAGGCAGAGTGGGATGTGGGGGTCCCGCTGCTGCCCCTCAGCTCTGCCCATCCCATCCCCTCCCCACCGACGAATCCCTAGCCAAACCCCAAGGCTTCTCCTCACCCTGCTCACCCTGCTGCCGGTGCCTCTGCTGCTCTCGGCTGGTGGGCTGGGGCCAGCGTTGGCCCCGTAAGAGGATCCCCCGCAGCCTAACAAAGCCCCTCTGTCCAGCAGCGCCCAGCGCCCAGCGCGGGGTCAACAGGAAATTGATTCCAGCCTGGGGTGAAAGGGTTAACGAATGCTCGATCCTACAGGCGCAGCCCTGACCCTTCCCTGCATTAATAGGGGATTCTTTGGGGGGACGATGAGGCCTGGGGTCCCCACATATGGGATGAACGGTGCTGCAGGGAGTTTGCAAGGTTTTGTGGGTTTTGATGGAGAGATTTTAGGGTTTTGCAAGAGGTTTTGCAGAGATATTTTTGGGCTTTTGCAGGGTTTTCAGGTTTTTGGGGTTGTGTGGGGTTTCTGGGGTTTTGCAGGGTGTTTTGGGGTTCTGTGAGGTTGTTCAGGGTTCTGTGGGGTTTTCGAGGTTGTGTGGGGGTTTGCAGGGTTTTTTAGGGGTTGGTGGAGTTTTTTTAGGGTTTTGCTCTGCTCTCAGGTTTGCAGGAGAGCCGGGTGAACTGTTTCCCATCAGCTGCTTCGCTCGTTGAGAACCAGCCGTCTGGGTTTGGAGCAGCCTGAGCTGTCCATCCACCCTGGGTTCACAGCCAAAGGAGCCGGGTTTGATGTCAGAGCGGCTTCAGAAGTCTCCCTCAGCCCCTTCTCTTCTGGAACAGCAGCTACGGGTCTGTGAGGTTTCCTGCTCATCCCCAGGTCTTTGGAGTTTCGCTGAGACTGAGACCCCTTGCTGAAGGATATGCCAAACAGGTTGTTCTCCTGTTCTCATTTGCACATTGCAAAAGGGGTCTGGAGTGTCACTTCTCACAGTTCCTTTCAGTGTGGTTATAGGGTGGGTGCTGGGACATGTACTGGGTGCTATTGAGGTGATCCTGGGTGGCACTGGGATGGTACTAGGGGCTGTTGGAATGTACTGGGTGGTACTAGGGAGGTACAGCATGCTACTGAAAGTACTGGGTGCTTGCTGGTGGGATACTGGAAGTGTTTGAAGGGGTATTGGGTGCTACTGAGGGGTTACTGGGTGCTACGGGTTGAGTACTGGGTGCTATGGGTTGAGTACTGGGTGCTACTGAGAGGGTACTGGTGGCCTACTGGGAGCTGTTAGGAGTATACTGGTTGTTACTAGAGAGGTACTGGAGGAGTTCTGGGTGCTACTGAGTGGGTAGTGGGTGCTATTGAGTGGAGTATTGGCTGCCACTGGGGGTTACTGGCTGCTGTGGAGCTGCCAGCAGGGTGGGCAGTGGGCGATGCTGGGTGGGTGTGGGCACAGCCCAACCACTGTTCCTGCTGCTGTGGGGTGGAGGGTGCAGGCAGAGCTGCCCTGATGCAGGTTGGCAACTGCAGCTGCTGGCTCCCTGCAGGAAGAGCTTGCCCAGCTTGACGAGATGGGGCTTGACGGACCAGTCATGGCACGGGGTGGGAGGCTGTGGAGGGGAGGGGGCTGGTGGGGCTGAGCTCCCTGCACCCACCACGCAGGGTCCCTTCACCTGCTGCTCCTCATTGTTTGAGGGGTTCCATAAGGAGCCTGTGGTGTGCTCTGAGGATGCTGTGACCGTCTCTGAGGGTGCTCTAGTGGTCACTGAGGATCTTTCAGTGGTCTCTGAGGTTACTGTGCCGGACTCTGAGGCTGCTCTGCTGGTACCCAGCCATGTGGGCTGGGAGCATTGGAGCTGTGGCTGATGGAGAGGATGGTGTAGGAGGAAGCTCTGCCTGCGCCAGGCTCACACCAGCCCCTTTCCATCAGCTCCTGATGGCTGCCCAGGCCTCTGTCTCCCTGGGCCAGAATCTCCAGACCAACTGCATCCCCTGGGACCAGCTCTGCTGGGCATGAGCACTGCGGCAGGGACACAGCCTGGTGCCCTCATCCTCCTCTGTGTCCTCTGTGTGCAGATTTCACTGCTCCAGTGCCGAGGCTGCCCAGGGTCTTGGTTTCAGTGGGATCCAGCTCCTTCTCACTGTTGTCAGCACCAGCAGGGTGCTGGGTCCCAGTTGGGATGGTTTCAAGGGGCAGAGAGCAGCCACCTGGGTTGGGGTACCCAGGCACGGGGGGCACAAACACCTCCAAGTCCTTCCAGGTGCTCCAGGAGAGCATTTCCAGCCTTTTCATCCTCCCCATCCCCAGGTCCATAGTCCCCCAACTCCAGGCTGATGGGGCAGGAGCCCAATGGGCACTGCGGGGTGATGCTTGTGGCCAAGGAAAGGTCTCTCTCACCTTCCCTCCATCTCCTGGTGAACTTGGCTGAGGCATAAAATCCCAACTGGAGACAGTGTCACGGCTCTGTCCCGCTGGCCAGGAAGAGACCATCAGCTGGCAGTGGTAGTGGGAAGGGGCCACATCCATCGCTGCAGGGATGGGGAGATGTCAGTGGGTGTGACAGGTTCTCCTTTTGCCCGGTCTCCAAATGCTCCCTCCCACTGAGGCACAGTGGGCTCTTTCCTGCGGAGTCCTGTGGCTCTCAGCATCCTCTCTGGCTGCCAGCTTGGCCACCTGGATGACAGCAGGAGGCAGCCTGGTTGGACCTTCTCACAGTTCAGACCCCTCAGGAGGGAGTGAGGAGGGAGAAGTAGTGGGAAGAACTTGGCCCCCCCTATTATCTTCCTTGGATGGGGATTCTGGTGGCTGGTGGAGGTAGGTGACGGTGGTGGGACAATTGCTGTCCCATGTCCCCATCAGCCTGGGACCTCAATATGGGGACAACCCCTACCAGCCCCCCTTGCATGAGATGCTGAGCAGGATGCTCCTGCACAGACATCCCATGGCGTGGCCTCATCCTTCTGAGGGCTGTGCCCTGAGGACCAGCCACCCCACAGAGCCCCGAGCAGCTGTCTCTCCCATGTGATGGGTCATTGTTATGGGGCTTCCTTGTGCTCCATTGCCCTCTGCGCCCGGCCACTGCGGGTGGATCCCACTAGCTGCCTCTCTGGGGACAATAACTGGAACCACTCATAGGGGCTCTGTCCACCGTACTGCCCACGAGAACCCACTGAGGACACAGTCTTACCCCATATTCCACAGGGATCAGCTCCATCTTCTCCTGGCTGTGAACTCAGCTCCGTCCTTTGCCACTGCCACTGTTTTAATGTCTCACTTTTAATCCAGAGATTGGGATAAACCAGGGGTAGAGAAGGGCTGGGAGAGGTTTTGTTTCGCCTTGCCAGGCATTTTTCATTCCAGCTTGGGCAGAGCATCTGGGAGCCCCCCTGTCTCCAGGGGGACCCTTTACTGCTGCTCCTTGAAAGGCTCCCTCAGAGCAGCTCCTCTCCCGCTCCCTTTATTGCTGTGACTGAGCTCCTCTCCCCAGCCCTGCTACACATCCAGCTGCAGAGCTGGAGAGATTCTTGGCAGCAAACGGAAGGCAGCAACCATGCTTCAAGTGCAGGAGGGCGGCTGCATCTCATCCTGAAGCCCCAGAGAGCTATGGGGCTTCACTAAGGGGGTTTTTGCAGCCTGTGGTCAAAAAATCCTTCAGCTTTTGGAGCTGGAAAAAGTCTGTTTCTCTGATCTCGTTTTCCCCAGGAAAATCACAGAAGCAGGAGGGGGTGGCCGGTGCCTGGGCTGCACCCATCACTTTGGCGATGTGACCCCCCAAGCTCCTGAACCTCGTTGACTCCCACCCTGTCCTCACATCCCCATCCCTGGGGACCTCTCTCCTGATGGGCTCTGCAAGGGCTCCAATGTGAGGAGCAGCATCTCCAGGGACTGCAGGGTGCTGAGGGAGGTTGGAGTAGGTCAGCCCTAAGGTGCCTTCCAACCAAAGCTGGTCTGAGATGGTGGTGGTGGTGGTGGTGATGGGTGACACTCTCTGCTCATCATGCCCAGGAGAAACCTGGGTGAGATTGTGCCTGCAGGAGCCTCCCAGACTGCACAGGGGAAGTCACTAGCTGCTGGGTGGGGGCAGCAGGGGGTAATTAAAAGCCCTCATTAAGCTGGGGAGGGGGGAGGGGTGCAGAGCTCTGCTAGGGACTGCTGATCATGGGAAGATCTGGGGGCAGATCCCTACTGGCAGTTGCCTTTGCTGGAGATGTTCAAGACCCGCCTGGATGTGTTCCTGTGTGACTTCATCTAGGTGATCCTGCTGTGTCAGAGGGATTGGACTGTATGATCTTTTGAGGCCCCTTCCAATCCGTAATGATTCTGTGATCATGGAAAGGTTTGGGGACAGATCCCTCTCAGTAGCTGCCCATTGTGGGAAGATCCATGAGCAGATCCCTGCCTGGAGTTGCCCATCATGGGAAGGTCTGGGGGCTGATCCCTGCTGGCAGCTGCCCATCGTGGGAAGATTGAGAGGCAGACCCCTGCCAGCTGTTGTCCATCATGGGAAGGACTGGAGTGGCCATGCTGAGCAGCTCCTTGGTGGGATGTGAGGACAGAGGGGCAGCTGAGTGAGGTGGTGCAATTGAAAGGGCAGGAGGGATGGACCTACAGTGACGGAGATCCTGGGGCCTGTGTCTGGGTTCTGAGCTCCTCTGTGCCTGGGGAAGAGCTTCCCAGGGTGCTGTAGGGCTGGGGAGTGGAGGCCATGGGCACCCACAGCTGTTTCGGGGGTGAGGCAGCCTGAGGCGAGAGGCAAGAGCAAGCCCAGAGCAGGAATGAATGTGAGAAAATCAGCCTTTGCTCTGGGCGGGGAATCACCGAGGGATTAAAGGTTTAATAAGATCAGAGGGACAAAGCAATAATTAGCCTAAATTATGCTGTAATTTAGGAAATTAAAAACAAAGCCTCTAATGTCGGGGTAAGAGCGATGCCAGCGAACAGGGGAAGGCATGGAGAGCAGAGGGGGGGAATGTGATGACTCGGCTGGGAAAGCAGAGGAGCAGCCACTGCTCCAGCCCTGGGAGGTGGATGATGATGGGAAGTGGGGAGCGTGGCTGAGCTGGGGGGTCCTATATCCTGGCCCCCTCACTAGGTTGTTGGGTGAGCAGGCTGGGGCAGGCGCTGGGTGCGGCTCTTGCCTTGAGGAGCAGCTCACTGAGGGGTGAGGGATGGGCTGGTGCTCAGCCTAGGTTCTAAGGGGGAGGGGGCTAATGCTGCTGTGCCCTCATCCATCAGCTGGGCATGGGGTATCCCCTCTGCACCCCCATAGAATCATATAATCATTAGGGATTGGAAGGGACCCCGAAAGATCATCTAGTCCAATCCCCCTGCCAGAGCAGAATCACCATCCTGGGGCCTGCTGGCCCCTGAGAAAGCCAACCCTTCCCCTCCAGCCAGTAGCTTGCCTGGGGTCCCAGTGATGCTGTTTGCTAAGGGATGCTGAGGGAATACCCCCACACACCCCCAACTCCTGGCTGGGAGCAGCATTTTCCCTGGGACTGGGGAATTTGCCTGCAGAGACAATCAGCTCCGACCTGGAGCCTTAGCTCATTACAATAACATCAAGATTAAATGGGATCTGGAAACAGCTGTCCTAAAGCTCCTTAAAGGCTCTGAACAGATGTAGCAAAAATAGATTTACGTTTAATTTATTAAGTTTTTCCTCCCTCAACGCTGAGATCATTTGGAAGGGGGGGTGGGGTTTTTATGTTCATTTTATTTTCTTTTAATAGTGTTTTATCTCAGACTGGGCCTCCCCAGCTACTGCTGTTACTCTGAGAGCTTCGTTCTGCACCACAGTCATGAGGACAAGTCCCGCTCCAGGGGCCTGGGGACATGGGGCTGGTTGGTTTGGAGGGGTTGGGTGCTGAGCTGCAAATGAGATCAGTGTGAGGAGGAGAACTAGGGCAGAACGATGCTCAGACCAGCTTTGGGATTGACCTCTCTCAGCTCAAGGGGCTGCCTGAGGCTGGAATCACTGGGGTTTGAGCTCTGGATCTGCCCTGGGTAGAGAGTGAGGAGGTTGGTTTGGTCGGTCTGAGGACTCCCCATGAACAGATCTGGGGAGCAAACGTAGAGGCAGAGACAAACCACTGCCCCTGGATGATTGTGTTGGTGCTAGATCAGAGGCTGTGAATTAGCACTGAATTAACTGAAGCTGGAAGTCGGGAAAAGGCTTCTGCCCAGCTGAGGGGTGAAAGCTCAGAGGGGGACCAGGGTCTCTCTGGTCTGGGAGGCATCTCGGTGGGTTTCCAGGGGAGTTTGTGCCTCTGAGCTACCAAACACAGGGCAGTTTACCAGCAGCGATTTGAGTGTCTCCTCGGGTACATGGAAGGATTTGCTGACGAGCCCTTAGTGTGAATTGCACGTGGAGTTCTGACCTTGCAGGCTGAGGCTGTGAAAGGCTTGTGAAAAGCACCCGAGATGATGTCAAGGTGACAGCAGATGCTATTTTTAAATATTTCCCCTCTGCTCACCTTCGGCAGCTGCTGCTGCAGCAGTGCCCGCACCACCCTGAGGCTGGGGAAGACGGGAGGGTATATAAACCCCTCCTGCCCAAGCCCTGTCTGAGGGTGACTGTGAGGCAAAACCCTCAGCCAGGCTTCGGCTGGGCTGTGTTTCTCCTTCCTCAACCTCTGCTCAGCGCTGGGCTGTTTGTTAGGCTGGGCAGCCCCAACAGTTCTGGCTCCTCTGGAGGGAGAGGCTCTCCCAGGGTGATGCTGTTCATCCCTCACCCAGGCAGATGCTCCTGCTGCACAGTGTGAGGGTTTGTTTCTCCTCTGGGCTCCCCTGTTAGTGTTTAGATGCAGCCTGGAACTCGCTGGTCGCTGCTATGTCTGTTTGGATGTGACCCGTGGCTGCTGGGATGCTGGGCTGGGAAGCTGGGCTGGACTGTGTTTGCAGGGCTCAGGCATGGGGATCCCACAGAATTGCATCTCTTAGAGCCTCTCCCGCTCTCCCTTTGTTGCCTTGGCTGCATTTCTCCCGTCTCTATCTCTTCCTCCCCCTTCCCCTTGCTCTCCAGCCTTTTTCCTTCTCCATTGTTTCTCTTCCCTCCTTGAGGGGGTAATTTTTCTCCTCGGCAGAGCCCTTCTCCCAGACCCTTTGGTGGGGTAATCTGCTGAGTAAATTGCTTGGATGGGAAATGAGCACCTGGGCTCATTACAGCCAGCTCCAGGAGATGGTAATTAGCAGGGAACAAGGTGTCAGACCTGCCAGGAAGGTGGCCCTGGCAATGGCAGCAGCAGAGGGCTGGTCCTCGTGCTGGTGACTGGGATGCTGGTGGGGATGGGCACAAGCTTGATGACCCCTCCTCCAGCTTGTCCAGTGCTGGGGTGGGTTTGCTGCCTCGGCTCTGCCTCCCAGGCAGATTTTGCCAACCCTCTGGACAGGAAGGTGGTTGAGGATTGCTGGCTGGCCAGCGGCACTGCCTAGCCAGGGGCTCCTGTCCTTCCTGCTCCCACAGCCTGTCGTGGGGAACAGGAGGAGGTTGTCATCTCTGGCTGCTATCGTGTGACAGTGATGGGCTGTTCTGCTGAGCAGGTCCTTCTCTCCTTGATGACGGCTGCTAAAAGGCTGCTGGGCTGGGGTGGTGGCTGCTTGCCCTGTCCTTTATGGAGAATTTCAGGAGCATTCTCTACCCTGGACTGGTCTGGAGAAGAGGGCTGGGGAAGGCAGCGGCACAATAGTGCAGCTAGGGACCAGTTCCCAGCTCCCCCAGCACAGGTTTCAGCCCAATTCCCAGCCCCTCTGGCACAGACACCATCTGCCAAGGCCAGCTCGGTGCGTCTCGCGGTTGCCCGCAGCCTCCGGTCCCGAGCAGGGGCTCTCGGTCGTGGCTGGCCCTTGGTTTCCCCAAGCTGCTGGGCACATGCCACAGGCTCAGTGTGTGCCTGAGCGTCCATCTGTCCCCCCACTAATAACATTGAGGCCACTGGCTAACTCTAACTGGAGCTGACAGCTCTCTGGAGCCCATCTTTTCCAGAGAGGCAGATGCGCTGCAGCACAGCAGCTCTGGGCTTGGTGGGGAGCCCAGGAAGGTTTGGGGCTGAAGATGCTTTTTCCGTGTGGTGAAAGGAGCTGGGAGGATGCAGACCCCCCTGCACCCTGTGGCCTGTACTGGAGGCTGAAAAGGGGTCTATGGCTGAAGACAAAGGGTCCTCAGCTTGCTTTGCTGCAGCTCCCAGCCCGTCTGTCAGCTCCTCTCCCCTGGCCAAGGCAGTCTTCAGCACCAGCCTATTCCTCGGTGATGAAACAGCCACTCAGCCAGTGCAGGCCGAGAGACAGTGACCTTGTGTCTCTCCTCGCTGGCTCCTGACACTGCAGCTGAAAGATGGGGACAAGGTTAACGGCTCCTGCCGGAAGGTTTATTGCTGGGGAGGGCTGAGAGCTGGGCTCCAGGCTCAGCTGGCAGGGATGGTCTCTAGGATGTATCTGTCCCCCCCCGCAGCTTGTGGGGTGCAGGCAGGAGGAGGGGAGAAGGGGTTTATCACAGCACCACGGGGCTGGTTTGGAGTGGAGGGTTCAACAAGCATCCGTTCCCTTCCATCCCTTTGTATTTCAATGCTGTTCTCCACCCTTGCTGTGCTAGTAGCTGATGGAGAGCAGGCAGGGAGTGGGGAGCCTGTGTGGTGACCCTGCTGTGGTGGGGGATTGGACTGGGTCATCTTTTGAGGTCCCTCCCAATCCCTAATGTTCTGGGATCCTGTGCCTGGTCACCGCAGTGGATCATCTCAGCAGCTGCTCCGTGTGAGGTGGGTCAGGCGGAGTGAATCTGGTGCTCCCCAGTACTGGGATGGTGATTCAGAGGGCAGTTGTTCTTCTGCTGAGCGAGGGCTGATTCAGCAGTGCCAGGGGTGCTGGGGCCTTATGGCCACTGCCCGCTCATTGGAAATGAAGGGACTTTTTGGGGGTGCTTGCACCCACTTACAGCAGACCGACTCATGTTAGAGGGGATGTGAGTCCCAGTGTGGCATCAAGTGCAACCCCTGCAGCACCAGCACTGCATCCTCTTGAGCCTAGAGCATTTGGTGATGCCCTCACCACTATCCTTGGGGGCTGCCATCCCTCTCCAAGACCCCACGCAGAGGGAAAGGCTGGTCCCCGCAGTGATGCTGTCCCTGGAATTCACCTTCCGCACCCTCTGGACATCACAGCACAGGATCATCCCCCGAAGGGTCCTCCCTTCTCCTCCCCACGGCCGTGATGGAGGCCCTCCGGGACAAGCACCCTGTTTGCAATGAAATCCCCCTTCAAAGAGCTGCCATGACGGCCGCAATAGAAAAAGAGCTCTGCTGTCTATAACAGTTTTAAATCCATCACCAGGAGATTAAATTCTAAAGGGATTTGGGCTTTTCAATATAAACAGCAGATTCTTAAGTACCTCTTCATTTTCTGCATTTGGGAGAGACACCGAACGGCCTGGAAATCCTCCCAAATCCCTCAGCGCCGGCGCTGGGCAGTGGTATCGACCTGCGGCAGAGGCTCCCCGGGGAGCTGCTTCACCACATGGTGGTGGGGCCACGATTGCCTGACCATGGGAGGACTGGAAGTTCCCTAGCTCCCTCGGGGCAGAGACACCACGGGAGGATTGTGGCTACATCAGGAGGGGAAGGTTGTTGGGAGCTGCTGGTGAGGAGGGACTGAGGAGAGACCTTCGTGGAGCATCCTTAGGGGTGAGGGATGTGTGAGGAAGCTGCCCCCCCACCGCTGAAGAGGAAAGATGTGGGGTGCCTGGGGTGATCCAGTTGGAAGTTTCCTGTGAGCTGCTCTCATCCCAGACAAGGTTGGGGTGATGATGCCTCGATGAGACAGCAGTCCACAGTCAAACAGCTGCCGAGGCTCTTCATGTTGGCTTGGGTGTGGACTTGAGCGGGGAACCCACCCACGGGCTTGGTGCCAGCATTCCGCCACCACCCCACTCTCATCTCCCCTGGCTGTGCCCTCATGGCCCAGGGATGCGGGGCTGAGGGGCTCAGCACCTCCTGCAGCAGCCCAGGTGCCTGCCAGATGCCAGATGTTGCCCCGGGGCAGGGTGAGTCTGGCTGTCTGGCATCACCTGAGTCACCGAAGGCATCCGCAGGGGCACTGCTGGGCACCCACAGCACTGCTGGGGCTGCTCCTACTGGTGTGGAGGTGATGGGGAACTGGGAAGCAGGGCTGCTGTCCTGTGCCTGGGTAATGGCAGAGGTTGCCCTGCTGTCCACCGTCTCTCTCGGCTCCTCAGAAGAGACTGTTGAATTTATATCATTCTGGGTTTTTACTCATTTTTCAACAGGGTTTATTTTGGAGGGTGCTTGTCTTTTGGGGGTTTTGGAGTCCTTTTGTGGGATTTTTAGGGTTATGGGGTTTTTTGGGTTTTTTAGGGATTTTGGGGTTTTCTTTTTGGTTTTGTATTCTTTTTATTTTGGGGGGTTGGGGTTTCATGGGTTTTATGGGCTTTTAGGGTTATTTTGAGGGTTTTTTTAGGGTTGTTTTGGTGTTTGGGGTTGTCTTTCAGTTTTGTCGTCTGGAGTCTTTTGGATTTTTGTTGGATTTTGGGGTCTTTTTTGGGGGGGTGATTTTTGGGGGGGGGTGTTGATTTTTGGGCTCTTATGGAGTTTTTTTGGTTGGTTTTTGGGGTTTTTTGCAAAACTAAAGCTAATAAACCCAGTGCATCAACTCCCCACAGGCTGCCCCTGGTGCCCATCTCTCACCTCACATGACCAAGGCTCTCCTCAGCCCCACCTCAGATCCTGCAGACAGCCGGGGGTTAATGGAAACACGACTCTGAAGGTGATTTGTCTTTTATTAAAACCCCAAACAAAGCAGCCTGGTGCTGTATGAAAATCATCTGGGCCTGAGCAGGGAACCACTGGGATGGTAAATACCCTCCACCCCTTTTTCCCTCTCCCCCAATTCTCTCATTTGGCAAGTTCACCGTGAGCCTGCCCCAGAGCTCTACTGCTGGCTTGCAAAATTCTGCACTGGTGGCCACAGCCCAAGTTGGAGATGCCCCTAAGTGACCTTCCCCCAGATGCATCAGCTGCTCAGGATGTGTCCTAGATTGGACCCACCTCAGCCTCTCCTGAGCCTGGAGCATCCTGGATGGGGATTGGGATGAGCCAGACCTCATGGCTCATTGCTCCTGGCCGTGGGGCAAGTGGAATTGGTCCAGGGAGATGGTGAAAAGGCTGCTTCTTGTGGACAGAAGCTGCTGACAGAACTGGGATCTGGACTCCCCATTGGAGTCCTTGGCTGTCCCACAGTGGGATGACAGAGTTTCATCCTTATCCCCAAGGAACTTGGGCTATGAGGGGGACCCTGGATGTGGAGGGGGAACCTGAGCCCTGGTCCCTTTATCTGGCAAAATGGGGCAGAAGCAGCAATTCCAAGGCTGGAAGCAACAAACCCAGCGCCTGGCTATGGTGGGAGCTGTTTGCAACCAGTGGAGCCAGTGCACGTGAAATGTTTTTTGGGCAATTATGAAGAGCGAACAGATTAGCAGATAATCAGAGCCAGTTGGTGAACAATTCACAGGTGGGAAGAGAGAAAAATCAAAGAAATTAAATCAAAAAGGGTAAAACGTCAGAATCCCAGAATATTAGGGGTTAGAAGTGACCTCGAAAGATCAGCCAGTACCATCCCCCTGACACGGCAGGATCCCCTAGATCCATTCGCACAGGAACATGGNATGGGAGAACTCTCTCGATCTGCTAACCATCCCCAGGATGCTGTTGGTCTTTTTGGCCACCAGGGTCCATTGCTGGCTCCTGGCCATCCTGTTGTCCACCAGGACCACCAGGTCCCTTTCGCCTCTGCTACTCTCCAACTGGTCACTCCCCACCCTACCCTGATCCCTGGGGCTGTTGTCTGCTTCGGATGGGTGTCTGGCTGTAAATAAGTCGCCCAGTGGGAAGAGCTGGTGACAGTAAGAGCAGAGGGAGGGGTGGCTGAGCCGTCACCCCAGCATTTTGTTCCTCTCCCTGACAAGTGTGGTGCAGTTTTAATTATTGATGATTATTCCCCTGTAACACGCCGGCACATGTCCTGAAGAAGAGCTGCGTCTTGGTAATCTGAGACGCCCCCTCTTCAGCCCCTCCGGGCTCTTCGGTCCCCCCACACTGAAGCGAGGAGTGAAGGACCTGCATTGCCTGTGGAGCCCGGGGCGTGGGAATGAACCGGTGATCCCACCTCATCCCCCACTCTCTCATCCCCCCCGCCTCCCCGTGTTTGTGACCCAGGTAAGGAGCCTCTGCAGACAGCCGGTTGCGAACCTGACGATGGTGCCTTTAATCTTTGTCACTACACATGCCAAGCCCCGCAAGTGCTGAATTATTAAGGCTAAAGTTCCAAAATAAACTCTCACTCAGAAGATTATTTCCATATAATTTGAAATTTCCTGCTCTAATAACTCCCGCGCCCGCCCACTCCCTCTCTCCCTCTCTCCTGCCCTAATCCCATTTTGGAAGGCTGAGCAGCCCCCCAGCCCTGGGTCCTGAGCTGAGCCCCTGGGGTGGGCTTACCTTCCCCTTCCCCTCCCCAGATAAACCTCCCTTCTCCCAGACTGCTGATGGCTTAATTATTCCTTGGGATAATTAGCAAGAGGAACCAGACTGAGACCTCTCCAAAATCATTTCACTGAGGAAATCTACCTGATCCCTCCTGAAGGGCTCCGCTGCCAAACTTCATTCCAAATGATTTCGCAGAGAAGCCCTTTAATGTCTGGGGAGTGGGGAGAGTGTGGTGGGCAGGGGGTGAGGGCGATGAGCTGGTGGCACTTTGCAGATATCGCTGCCCGGCTGCCTGCGGCCACCCGGGGTGGGATCCGGAGGGCTGTGGGTGCTCCAGCACCCTGCGTCTCCTCACTACAGTGACCTCAAGCCCACCTAGGGGTGCTCCAGAGGTGCTTCTGGGTGCACTGAGGGGCTGCTGTTGGACACGGGTGGGCACATGGAAGATGTAACCCAGACAAAACTTCTTTGCAGATGCTGCTGCCTGGCTGCCTGTGGCCACCCGGGGTGGGATCCGAAGGGCTGTGGGTGCTCCGGAACTGTGTCTCACTGACCCCCAACCCCACCTAGGGGTGCTCTAGCTGTGCTGCTAGGTGCATTGAGGGGCTGTTGTGGGACGTGGGTTGGCACAGGGAGGGACTGAATGCAGTTGAAGCTATTTCTCGCCACAAGAAGGAACGCAGGGTCTCTGCTGCCCGGCTTCTCCCTCCATCCCCGCACACGGATCCGTGTGTGTCTGTGCTTTTCCCCCTGCAGTAACCGGAGAATAGAAATAAAATACTGAATTATTAACTCTAATTACCCCCAGAATTACTTCAATAACAGTGCAATTTCACAGACGGCTGCTGCGAAGACAATATGCGGGGATAAAAGGAGGCAGAGAATCCGCCGCCACCACAGGAATGTTTGCAATTGATTATTTTCACATTAGCCCTTCTCTTTTCTCTCTCTTTGCAGTTCCCTCATCTTTTGCTTAGCGGTGGTCACACTTCAAACGCTCCCAAGCACCATCCCCATGGATGGCTGCATCTTGGGAGCGTCCTGATCCCTCTGAGCTGGTGGAGGTTGTGCAGAAAGCTGCTCGGGATGCAGCCGCAGGGATGCTTCTGCCCTGCATCCTTCCCATAACTGGCGGGTCAGGGCAGTCCTAGCTATGGGGTGAGCTGGCTCTGCCCAGCCCCGCTGATGCGGGGACAGGCTCAGGGCCTGGGCCTGATGCTTCAGCAGTACTGGTTTTAGTTGCTGATGCGGAGCCGATCCTGTTTCATACTGGTTTGCATATGGAAGCGGCGATGCGGAGCGGTCAGTCCCCTCCTCCTCCTACTCCTCCCTCTGCACAGGTGCTTTTTCATTTGGGTTGGCTCTGCCAAGTTTCTCAGCTCCCAGAAAACTTGGGTAACTGGAAAAGAGACTGGGAAAATGGGCCCTTGGAGCTCGAGGGCCAGCCTCAGGCTCAGGCAGCCCTGGTACAGCTTTTGCCAGCACCTTTGCCCACAGCACTCACTGGTCTGTGGGGTGTCTGATCCCCTGTCGGGGTGGGGGTTGACTTCAGTGCCCTTGGGGTGTCTGACCCCTTTCTGAGGAGTTTGAACTGGGTGCTCTTGGGGTGTCTGACTCATGCAGAGCGTTTGAGGTGGGTGCTCTTAAGGTGTCTGATTCCCTGTCTGGGGGGTCTGAAGTGGATGTTCTTGGGGTGTTTGACCCCTGTTTTGGGAGTCTGAAGCAGATGTTCTTGGGGTGTCTGACCCCTGTGTGGGGAGTTGGAAGTGGATGCTCTTGAGGTGTCTGACTCTCATGCAGAAGGTTTGAAATGGATGCTCTTGGGGTATCTGACCCCCATGCAAGGGGGTTCGAAGGGGGTGCTCTTGCCTGACCCCTGTCTGGGGTGGGTTTTGAAGGGGGTGCTCTGGCCCCTAGCCCCACTTGTGGGGTACAAGGGCACACGCAGGCCTTGGCATGGCGGGGATGCTCAGGCTCCATTAATCTCGAGCAATCCCTACTCCGCTCGGCTGCTCCGTACCTGAACCGCAGCTCGGGGCTGTGTCCTGCAGCTTTTCACAAGCACTAAATCAAAGGGGGCTCCTGTAAGGGGGATGGCGGGTGGAGCAGGGGAAGGGGGGTGGGGGGTGATGGAAAATGCACTTTACACTGGAATGTGACCAGCCTGGGTAACTCAAACCAGAAGGCAGCCAGTGGCAAGCAGGCAGCTGGCAGGCTTCTCGTCCCGCTGGCATGGCCATAGCACTGACCTGCCAGCAGCCTCTCAGTGCTGTGGGGGGGAAAAGGAAAGGAACCCAAACCAAGAAACACGCTTGCTTGGAGAGCAGCATTGTTCCCTTATTTCCAGTTCTGCAGTGGAGTGAGTGCAGTGTGCAGGCAGCTGAGGTGGGATTTTGGGGTGGTGGGTGTTGTGTTGGGGTCACAAGGTGGGTGATGAGGGCTGCAGGGGATCCAGGCAGCTGCTTAGCACTGAAGATGCCCAAGTGGAGACCTGACCAGGGCTCTGGATAGGGTCAGGACTCTGAGGGACTCCCAGCACCTGCAGAGCTGTGGAGGATGGGGGCAGGATCTCACCTGCACTCCCACCCAGGGCTCATGGAGAGTGGTCCAGTGTCCCAGTGCTGATCTAGCACTGTCCCAATCCCTGCGGGTGGGATGACAGTAACATTAGAGTGGCTCATGCTGCATCGCAGCCATCCAATTGCTGTGTCGTCTCCCGCACAGAAGCATCCTCCCTCCTCACCTTTCTGCCTCTTGTACCTCTGTCGTGGCTCCCAGCCCCTGTCGTGGCTCCCAGCAGGTCTGAGAGGCTGTGGGGGCTGAACAAGGCACCAGGACCGGAGCAGAAGCCACACAGCTGCAGCTGCCGTTGGCTCCATCAGCTTCAACCCTGACTCACTGCTTTTTGTGCTGCTGGTCTCAGTAAGGACTGGGAAGGGAGCAGGCAGGTGGCCTTTGCCCAGCCCCGCATCGCTTCTGCTGAGCACCGCAACAGAGCGCGTCCAGCCCTCCCCAGGAAGCAGCCATCGGGCAGGGCCTAGGTCTGGGAGTCAGCCTGGAGATGGGGAGGGAAGTCCCCCGACTCCGGTGGCCTGCTGCCGGGACTCTGAGAGCTCTGTACCCCCGGGCTTTCAGGGGTTTCTTTTCTCTCTTCGTCCCTGGTGAGCAGGACACAGCCAGCTCGGGATCTCACCTGCTCTGAGAGGAGGATTTCTTCCATCCTTGAGGTCTCCCCCTCTTTCCCAAAAGCAAGTTCATTCTCTCCGATGCCTCTCCTGGAGTTTCCTCCTCAAAAGCTGCAGCCTCTCCTGCAACCCCCATCTCCTCCTGCATCCCCCGGGGCAGGTCCTTACAGCCTTCCCACAAGCCCTGACGTCTCTGCTCCATCATCCACTCGGAAATCGTTTTACTCGATAATGCGTCCAGGTGATTGTTGTTTTAGCGACCCCGATCAGATTTCCCCCTCTTTGTTTCTCTGCCAGGCTCTAGGGGAAACCTGAAAGGATCAGTCAGAGCAGGCGGGGCAGACTGGACGGCTCTTCCTTGCTGCTGCTGCGAGCTGGGCGAGTGCTTTGAGGGACAGACTGCTGCACCCAGCAGCACCTGCCCAGACCCTCGGAAAGACCAGAATCTCATCCTATAGGTGGTCTGGGTGCTGCTCTGCTGGGAAAAAGCTTCCGGCCGGGATGGCAGGGAGCCCTCAGCCTGGTAACTGAGGGGCAGGGAGGAGCTCGAAGCACCCAGAGTTTACCCCAGAGTCAGCTCCGTCAATGGGAGCTTTCAGCCCTTCCCTCCCCATCCCTTCTCGCCTGCAGCCAAGACAGAACCCAGCCTTTGTTCGCCTGTTTGAAAATAAATTGTTCTGGGGTGGGGGGCGGCAAGGACTATAAGGGCTCAGTTATTCCTATTGCAGTGGCCAAAGGCTGCCAGCCCCAGGGAAAGCAGCTCATGGGGTGCTGAGCATTCTGCCCTGCCCTGGGGGGCTGCTGGGGGCACCTTGGGCTGTGCCCTCAGAGCTGTGACCACAGCAACTCCTTCCAGCCAGAGCCTGGCATCACTAGTGTATTACTGGGAAGGACTGGGATGCAGCGGAACTGCAGGGCAGGGTGGAGAGGGGCAAGGGGCCTGTGCGGGGCTCATTCCCAAAGGCAGATAGCTTTGATAATTAGCCAGGAAATGATGAAAGGTAGAAGGGATTTGTTTAAGCACGGGGTGGTTATTGCTTCCCTCTCCCAAATGCTCTCTTTAAAGTGGTTGGAAAGGGTTTTTCACTCTGCTTTTTTGCCTCAGATGTTGAACTTTTAATTAGAGCCGACACACCAAAATACCCATGAGCTGGACAGATCATGGGAAAGGCTTTTCCCAGGGATTCCTGCTGTCCCCAGGCTCTCCTCAGTGCACACAGGGGGTCCCAGTGAGGACTCTGGCTCAGCTGCCTGGGTCCTGCCTGTCTTGGTGCTGCCCTGGAGCCCACAGTGCCCATCACACTACAGTATCACAGTAATGATAAGGTTGGAAAAGACCTTAAAGATCATCCAGTCCAAACTAAATAAAAAAACCCCCAGTAATCTTAACATCTAACATCTAGATCATGCAGATCCCACAACCTGCAGTGCCTTTGCTTGTAGGGGGCTGGTGATGCCAGGGCTCAGGGACAACCTGCCATCCTCTGCCAGCCTAGAAATGCCTCTGTGGGATGCTTCACCACCCTCTGCCTTGAGATTGTGCCCAGAGGCAGTGGCAGGACTGAACCAAACTGTGTTTTCTGGAAGCCCATGATCCTCCTCCCAACCCTACCACATCCCCTCTGGCTGCTGCTACTGCAGCCTGGGCTGGTGAGACAAACCCCCTTGGCACTGGGCAACCCCCCAGCCTGGTGTAGCCTCCACAAACCTCCTCCACCACCTGCAATGGTGAGTGGCGCATTAGAGCCTGTGAGTGCTAATTGCTGCAACAGTTCCTTGCTGGGAGCAACAGACCAGGGGTTGTTTCTCTCCCACTGCCATCAGCTGAGCCTTGAGGTGCTGCTCGCTGGGCTCAGGCTGTCAGATCCCACTGGGAATGGCTGGAGAAGGCAGGAGAGCAGCAGCTCTGTTGGAACAACCAGTGTGTGCTGGGCTGGAGAGGGGCTGCTCGGCTCATGGGGACCCTGTGCGACATGAGGAGGTCTGGAGACGGGGAGCTGGTGACACAGGGTTGGTGGCAAGGAGGTGTCAGCTCCTCCATGGATGGTGAGGCCATGCCCTGCCTTCACCTGGGGGAGGAGACTTTTGTAGAGTGGAAGGTTGGGCTTGGTGACCTTGAGGGTCTGTTCCAACCTCAACGAGTCTATGATCTGTCCTCCAGCACCTTGTCCTGGCTGCTCTCCCACCACCAATTGTTCTCATCTGTTTATGATTCCTTCTGCCCTGTAAGGGCTGGGGGGTTCAGAGGCAAACAACACTGGGTGGGTGATGCCCTAAGGCACTGCACTCACAGAAACCACTCTGCTGGATCCCAGCAATGACTTTGTCAGCTCCCGGTGCTGCCCCAGAGCCACCCACACTGGGGTGCACACAGGCAGAGAATGGGGTGACCCCAGCAGCACAAGGACCATAGCTTGGCATCGCTTGCTCAGAAGATGCTGTAGAAGGCTGGATAGGAAAAAGCCCAATTAAGATAAAATCACAAGGAACCGATTAATAATTAGTGAGTAATTAGTTATCTCTCTGCCATCTGGAGGGCTGAATCTGCTTGTGTGGCAAGCGGCTGTCTGCTGGGTGTCCCCCACCATCCACCACCCTGTGCCCAGGCTATCTCCATCACTTTCTTGCCCCATGCCAGGGCCCAGATCTCCTGAGTGTCTCTGCTTTGGGCACCTGTTGCTCTCTGGGTTGCAGGAGGAGGCACAGAGGCACCTACTTGCTGCTTCAGGTCTTCCTGGATTCTTCTGCCAGGCTGTGGCAAGAGGGCTCATCCATAGGTACATCCTTGGTGACCTGAGCTGGCCCAAGCTCAGCCCTTCTTCATGGAAATATCCTATTTTTTTAAAGCTTCAGCTTCCCCTGAAGCAGCAAATCTCTTTATTTATTAGATGGGGTGGCTGGGGAGGGAATAAATAAGACAACAAATCTGGGAACCCTCTGCTTTGCTGCCCAAGGGGAGGTGGCGCAGGAGCAGCTCCTCTGTTGCCACACCAGGTACTGGCAGTGGGGTCACTCCTCCGTGTCTGGCTCTGTCCTGCTCCTGCCCCAGAAGTGCCATCCTCCTTTGTGCCCTCTCCTCAGGCTGGAGGAGTGTCCCAGCTGGTGCTCTGGAAGGCTGCACCCACCTCGGATTGGGGCTGTGAGCAAGGGAAGAACTGTCTGAGAGCTCCCAGGAGCAGGCAGGGACCCTGGTTTCCCTAAGACACCTCTCCAGAAGGGCCTTGATGACAAACATGGCCAGAGATTTCCTTTCATGAGGAGGAATCAAAGGGTTTTGAAGACTCGTGAAGACGACGGCTGTCTGTGAGTCTTTGGATGGTCTGTGAGCTATGGAGTCCAGCAGCTGAGTTGGAGGTGGGACCTGTAGCACTGTGCAGGTCAGACCTGTAGCACTGTGCAGGTCTGGTGGGGCAGGAGAGGGTTGACCCCTGGGCAGGAAAGAGGGCTGAGGGACAGCTCTTGTCTGTCTGTCCAGCTCTGTCTCTCAGACACTGGATACTGAGAGCATCAGCTCATCCTTCCCCAGCCTCAGCAAATGTTTCACTGTGGGTGGCTCATCCTCCACCCATGAGGTCTAGGGGACTTGGTGCTGGTGGAGCTGGGTGGTTCTGAGGCACTGAGAAGCTCATCCCGGGGCCTGTTACAACAAAGCAGGTCCTGAGCTGGGGCCAGGGTGGGTTCTGCAGCCCTGAGCAGTGGAGAACTGAAGGGGTTTATGAGCCCTTCCCAGAGCTTTGCCAATGAACCCCTTCTCAAGCCATGGATTTCATCACAAATCCGGAGCAAAGTTGCTTGAATCCACGGAGAAGCATCGCTGCTGTCCCAGAGACATGCAGATGGGGCTGGTTTTCCCTTCCAGTTGGGACCCCAGTGCAGCTTCATCTCTCCTTTGTGCTGGTGAGCAGAGCTGCCCTGGGCTCAAAATGTGGAGGATGCTCAGGGAGCCACCTGCCTCTTCCCTTGTGCCAGTGCTAAAGGAGAGTTGGGAAGCTCCCTAATTAGTGATGTAATGTTTTGTGAGGGTTCCTACACTCCTCAGCTCCTCCTCCTTTATTCCACTGCTTGGTGCTTCGCTAATTCTTCAGCACCCTCGTCCCCTCTGCTGGAGAGGGGCCAGCCAGCGGGATGGAGTCCATGGACTGTGAAGACACACATTGATGTAGCTCCTGGGTTCCAGAGGAAGGATGAGCAGCTGTTTCCCATCACTCTCAGGCTTCTGGGTTCAGGGATGCCCTTGCTGTCCATTTTTCTGCTTCCAGAGATGAGCAGCTGGCTGCAGGGACGTTGCCGAAGATGAGGTCTCTCAGCCTTGGGGGAATCCATGGCACCAGCATCAGTGGGGTGCTGGTGTTAACCCTCATCTCCTCCAACCCTGCCTTCACCAGCAAGGGGATCAGCCACTTCCGGCTCTGACTTCTGCCATTTGTAAAACCCGAGCTATGCCAAAGTGGTCGAGAGGTCTAATTCACATTTATGAATGAGAAGAGCATCTCCGTGAGCTCTGAACAACAGCAGCTCAGAGAGCTGGAACGATGCCACCAGAAATCCCTTGGCTGGTGGATGCCCCACCATGGTCTGGAATGGCTGCATTTCCCTGCCCCTATGGGTTTGCTCCTGTTTTCCCGGCTGTTGCTTCCCCACCCTGACTAGGTTTCACCCTCTGCAAACAGCGTGGAGCAGGTGGCAGAGCTTCGGCTGGACCCATCACATCAATGGGAGAGCTTCTGCGAGCACCAGCAAGCCTGGGCTGCGGCCAGGCTCTGTCGTTGATACTTTAATGACGATAAACGCAATTAAGAGTGAGAGAGAGAAGCATTAAATTGAATAAAGTATCAAAAGCTCGAGGATTCGTAGCTAATGGGGTCGTAACTATCTCCTGGGTTTCTGCAGGCGAGCGGCAGGTGCTGCTTGGATGGCCTCCTGCCAGCAGAGCCGTCCTCCTCCTCCTGTCCCTCTGCCTGTCTGCTGCCTGCCGTGGAGCTGGCGATGGGGCGTCCAGGAACCGGCCCCAGGACCCATCCCACAACTGCGAAGCTCCCAGTGGGACACTCTCCACCAATCCCGGCGACTGGCCAAACACACTTGGCTCTGGGAAATCTGGAAGAGCCAAGGGCACTCTGGGCAGCCGGAGCTGAGAGGGGGCAGCGTTAGCGGAGTCACTCGCCGTCGACACGGTGCCTCTGTGTCTGCCCGCTCCGTATCGCCTGCATCTGCTCCTTGAGCCTCACTGTGGGGGCAAGGATGGGAAAAAGGGCTTTTTTTGGGCGGACCTGCATTAATTGTGAGGCTCGGTTGTGCTGGCGTGCTGGGCCACTGGCTTACGACCAGCATCAGTGCCCCTAACGAAGTCCCGTGGGCTTCCCACCTTCCCCGGTCTCGTTCAGAGCAGCCACCGCTCCCAGAGACGTTAAAGCTCCTTTTGTTAGGGGTTGAAAGCGGCCTTCAAATGATCATTAAGATCTGAATTGAGCTAATTTAGAAGCTCATTCAAAGCCGCCTTTCTTCTAGCCCCGACAGGTTTCCACCTGGGTTTGCCTCGCCTGCGATGGCCAGAGCATGAGCCCGGACCTGCCTGGAGGAGGTCTCTGCGCCCGTCGCTGTGATGGCTAGGGATGTCTGCCTGAGGGTGGGCTGCTGGTCCTTGATGTGCGAACTCGTGGCTGGTGACCATGGGGATGCGGCAGAGCAGAAGACATCCAAGAGCATCACATCATCTGGGAGCAAGTTTCTCCAGCCCCAGTTTGTCCTCACCTCCTCATGCAGGCGGCTCTGCACCGGTCAGCAGGACCAACCCCCATCTCTGAGGCTTTTGCTGCCCGACAGCAAATTTGATGAAGTAGAACCAGGGCAGTGTCGAGTCTGGCACCTGGGCAAGAACAGCCCCAGGAACCAGGGTAGGATGAGGACTGACCAGCCAGAAAGCAGCGGAAGAGAAAGGGACCTGGGGGTCCTGGTGGACAGCAGGATGGCCAGGAGCCAGCAATGGGCCTGGGTGGCCAAGAAGGCCAGCAACATCCTGGGGTGGGTCAGAAGGGAGGTGGTTAGCAGATTGAGAGAGATTGTCCTCTCCTGCTACTCTGCCCTGGGGACACCACAGGTGGACTCTTGTGTCCAGCTCTGGGCTCCTCAGTTCTAGAAAGGGCCAGAGCTGCTGGAGAGAGTCCAGTGCAGAGCCACAGAGATGATGGAAGGAGATGAGCATCTCCCTGATGAGGAAAGGCTGAGGGAGCTGGGGCTCTTGGGCTGGGAAAAAAGGAGCCTGAGGGGTGACCTCATGGATGTTGATCAATATGTGAAGGGTGGGTGTCAGGAGGATGGAGCCAGGCTCTGCTCAGGGGTACCCAGTGATAGGACAAGGGGCAGCTGGTGTTAGCTGTAGCAGAGGAGGTTCCACATGGATGTGAGAAGGACCTTGTTCCCAGTCAGGGTGCCAGAGCCCTGTCAGGGTCTGCCCAGGGGAGTTGTGGAGTCTCCTTCTCTGGAGACATTTCAAACCCACCTGGGCATGTCCCTGTTTGACTGGATCTAGGGGATCCTGCTGTGTTGGGGGGATTGGACTGGCTGATATTCCAAAGTCCCTTCCAATCCCTAATGTTCTGGGATTCTGTGACCCAGTGCATGGGGTGACAAACACACCAGCGTGGACAGGGCTTTTCTTTGCCCACTTCAGAAAATCGCAACAGAACTGATGAGCTGTGAGGCCAGAAGGGCTTGTAGTGAGTGACCAGCCAGGCTGGGCTGACCTCCCCTCCCGCATCCCCTCAGCAGGACATGTGTCACCCCTGCTCAGGCTGAAAGCCTAATTTTCAGAAAGACCCTCAGCCTCCATTAAAGGAGCCGGGGCAACAGAGATCCCTCTCCGTCTCTGGGGATGTGTTCCAACCCTTAATTGCTCCGGCTGCTAAAAAAGTGCTGCTTCTTTCTAATCTGGATTTGTCTTGTTTCGGCTTCCAGCTAGGGATGTTGTAATGCCTTTTCCTGCTAGATTAAAGAGCAGTCTGCTATCAGACATCTCTTCCCCGTGCATATGCTTGCAGACCGTGAGCAAGCCACCTCTTGGTCTCCTCAATAAAGCAAACAGCCGGAGCTTCTTCGCTCTGTCACTGTAATGCGCATTTTCCACTGCCTTGACTCGCTCCCAGCTCTTTTCTGAACCCATTCCAAGCTCTCCTGCTCCGGTTGGAAGCGCAGATGAGAGCTCTGAAGGCAGCCTCCTTGCAGTGGGTTCTTCGTGCCATGTGGCTGGCTAACGACGCCTCTCCCTCGCTCCTTTGTGGATGCAGCCAAGAATGACGCGTGTCCCCGCGCTGCCTGCCAGCGCTGGCACGAGCAGCACGAGGTGGTTTGTCTGAGGATGCTCTTGCACCTGCTGGGTCTGCGGAACGTGACTCCTGTGGGCCCAGCAATGCTGCAGCCGGGCTGAGCCGCTCTGCCTGAGGCTGTGAGGGGAAGGAGAGGGAGCACAGTCACACGAGTCCACCTGTCCCGACCCAGGCCTCTTTCTCAGGTCTGGTGCTGACCCGTCGAAGGGTTTATATTGGCCAAGCTCAACTCGGCAGGGTTTGCCAGGGGTGGCTGTGGGAATGGAGATGGGGCTGGCCGCCAGCCAGCGCATCGTTAAAAGCCAGCGTGGTGGGATTCACCCACCGGCTCATTAGTGCTGGGACTGTTGGAGCTGTTGGAGCCATGAGACTGATTGTGACCCATCGGGGCTGCGCTTTGCTCTTCTGGCTGAAGCCATCCTGTTGCTATCCCATACCCCCGGCACAGCCTTGGCTTGGAGACTGTCCATAGGTCAAAGGGGTGTCTCCTCACCCCAGAACAAGGGTGTGTGGGGCTGGAGTTCTGGCGGAGACACAGGCTGATGGTTGCCAGCTGTTCAGCTGTTCTGCCTTCACTTCTTCGCATTATCTGTGCTGTGCTGGCTGGCCCTATCTTGGTGGGGAGAAGCTTCATCCTGACTTTGGCAGAGGAGTTTCCCTCCCAGCGTGGAAAGTTGGCTGGGTGCTGGCTTGCTCGGCCCTGAACATCTGCTGCTGGCTTGGCGGGGAGCAGGGCTGCACGCTAGCGACGACATGGTGGGCCAGGAACACAGAGCCCTGCCAAGCCCTGCCGTGCCATGCTGTGCCATGCCAGGCTGCTCTGTGCTGTTCATATAGGGCTGGAGCTTAGGGACAGGGTTTAGCAGTAGCCTTGGGACAGAATCACACAATTCCAGAACATGAGTGATTGGAAGGGACCTCGAAAGATCATCCAGTCCAATCCCACTGCCACAGCAGGATCCCCTAGATCAGTCACATAGGAACAAGTCCAGCGGGTTTTAAACCTCTTCAGAGAAGGAGACTCCACAATCCACCCCGGGCAGCCCCTTCCAGGGCTCTGAACAATTGGGTTAAGGGTTGGACCTGATGATCTTAAAGGTCTTTTCCAGCCCAAATGACCCCAGTCTGTGTGCATCGAGCTTACGCACATACACATGCTCATGTGCATTCCTGCTGGGCACGGGCACAGACCCCTGCAGAGCTCACCCCTGGATGTACAAGCTGCTCCACATCAGGTCAGGAGCTGGTGAGAAGTGCAATCCAGAGCTTTTTCTGGCAGCGCCTGCTGGTTCCGGGTGCAGCTACTTCCTCTGGTTCCTTTTCCATCACTTGCTTAACTGGCCTCACACTGGGACCAGGCTGGGGATCACAGAACATTAGGGACTGGAAGAGAGCTCGATAGATCATCCAGTCCAACCCCCCCTGAAAGTGGAATAATGACAGGAAAAGCCCTTTCTGCTGCCTCCAAACCCCTGCACTGCAGCAGGGATGAGTGAACCCTAAGAGTGGGGTGGCCTTTGCCCAGGGCAAGGTTGTTCACCTGGAACAACCCCCTCTTCTCATCTGGAAGCACAAGGGCTGTATCTCATCCTGTTCTGTGTGGATCAGCACTCTCAGGATGAAAGCTCCAGAGTCCAAACCAGTTAAGGGGGAAATTGAGCCCCTGAGTGGGTCCTGGCCAGTGAACTGCAGCAATGGGGTGGGACGGCAAGTGGCCACACCTGCAGGTCCGGACAAACCGGCTGTTCCTCCAGCCCCGGACCAAGGCCCTGCTGTCCTGGCTGGAAGCAGCCCAGCCCATGGAGCCATTGGAGCCAGACTCTTCTCAATGTCATCTACTGATAGGACAAGAGATGGTGTCAAGGATATATCCAGACTCTGCTCAGGGGCACCCAGTGACAGGACAAGGGGCAGCAGGTGTGAGCTGGAACAGAGGAGGTTCCACATCAGTGTGAGATGGACCTTGTTCCCAGTGAGGGTGACAGAGCCCTGGCAGGGGCTGCCCAGAGTGTTGTGGAGTCTCCTTCTCTGGAGAGGTTTCAAACCTGCCTGGACTGTTCCTGTGCAACTGGATGTAGGTGACCCTGCTGTGTCCGGGAGATTGGACGGGATGATCTTTCAAGGTCCCTTCCAATCCCTAATGCTCTGTGAATCTGAATCCCAACCCTGGCAACGGCACTTCGCTGGGGCACAGCCGCACCCAGTGCCACAACCCCAACCCTGTGGAGGCGTCAAGCAGCGGGAAGATGCTGGGCGGGGAGCCTGGATGGAGGGTCCCTGCCAAAATCTGGAGCAGAAGAGTGGGATAAAAAAACCGAGAGTCCCACATAATTTGAGAACCTGGATGTCTCTTGCTGTTCAGGTTTCTGCGAACATCCTTAACGGAAACACATGTGGAACACTCTCTGTGGATCTACCCGAGAAGCCTTTTCCGCTTTTTGCTGCGTTAGCAGAGCGCAGGCGGCTGCTGCTCCTCCACACCGGCAACTACTGAGTGGGGACCCTGGATTCTCTCCTCCCTTTTCATTTGGAGCCTTCTGCCAGCACCATAAGCCTAGTAAAACGTTACGGCACTTTGCACCCACTGGGAAACCAAATGTATTTTAATGTCTATTTAATAGATTTCAGGTCTTTCTGTTATTAAATTTGCTTTTCGTTCGACCACCCCCCCATCCCCACCCCTCTTTCGCCTCTCTCCACCCCTCCTCTCTCCTCATTCAGCTCAATGGGAAATTCTAAGTGTATTAAACCAGCATCTCCGAGAAACAAATCCAGATGGCCTGGTACGAATCAGGAAAGGGGGAAAAAAATTGCATCAGAATCTATTAGAATCGCAGCCCAAATGCAACCCACATTGCAGCAGGCAGAGACTGCCCCGTTCCTCAGCTTCCCGCGCCGCCGCAGCCAGGGAAACATGTGCAATCTCGTCTGGGCTTCTTGAGGAGGAGATGCCTTTGGCAGCCTGGAAGCTGCTGGCCGCATTCCCCTGGTGAGTGGTTCTGAAGGGGCTGGGGTCAGCTGGGGTATTCTAGTTTTCCCTTGCTTTAACTGGGTTTGGGACAGGAGCCTACAGCTGGCAGAGGAGGGGTAGCAAATGTCCCGGTCCCATGAACAGATGCATTGAGGGTTCTTCTTGTAGAAATGCTGGTGCTGATCTCTTCTCACAGCTAATTAGGCCTGGAGAATCAATCTGATGAGGAGAGATGGAGAGGGTTGGAGCTGTTTAGTTTAAGGAAGAGGAGGCTGAGGGGAGACCTCATTGCTCTCTGCAACTATCTGAAAGGACACTGTAGAGATATTGGTTCTGGGCTCTTCTCACAGGTCATTAGCTACAGAAACGGAGAGAAGGGCTTCAAGCTCCAACAGGGGAGGGTTAGACTGGCCATCAGGAAGAAATTCTTCCTGAAGAGAGTGGTACCGGCTACCCAGGGTGGTGGTTGAGTCCCCATCCCTGGATGAATTTAAAAGTTGCTTAGATGTGGTGCTAGGGGACATGGTTTAGGGGTGTATATAGAGTAGGGTTGGTGGTTGAACTCGATGATCCAAGGGAACTTTTCCAAACTGAATGATTCTACTGTTCTTCCCATGAGATTTGGAGCAGGACCAACATTCCCAGGCCAAGGCCTACCTGTCCCTTCCAGGAGGTCTTCCCTCATCAGTCATTGGTGTAGGGAACCTGGACCCCAGGACACTCCCAGTAATGCCCAGTAACACATGGTTTGTGTGGTAATGGTTTGGATTGAAGGGACCTTTAAAGCTCCTCCAGTCCAATCAGGGCCATCCCTACCCAGTGCAGGTTGCTCAGACCCCCAAGGTCCAACCTGCCCTGGGATGGCTCCAGGGATGGGGCTTCTCCCACCCTGCTGAAAGTGGATGGGAACCACCATCCTGTCTGGAGCAGAAGATGCTGAGCCAATTGCCCCATCCATCACCTGTGTCCCAGATGCTTTGCAAGGCTGGTATAACCACTGCTCCCCAGTAACCCATTTCCCACACCGCAACCTCCTTCCGTTCGGGTGAGGCAGGACAAGCCCCCATCACTGGGTGAGTGCAGACCCTCCAGAGCTCCTCTGGAGTGCTCACCGGCAGCCGGTGTGTTGGGAGGCCCAGGGGAGCAGGCAGGGTTATTTATTCCATCTGCTCTGACATTTGCGAAGGGCTTCTCAGTGGAATCTCCCCCTCCCGGCCCTGTCTCCGTGCCCGTTCCTCCAGCTGGGCTCCCCGCACTCCCCGGCTCTGTTTGCCTTCAGTTAATATTCAAGCAAACAGAGTGAGTTATGAGCAGGAATGTCCATGGAAACAGTGAATTTTAAGGGGCTCTTGTAAAATATTCATAGAGAGCAAATTTTGAATTAATACAGACTGTGTGCGCTGAGGACCCAGTGCTAGGAGCCATCTACTCGGGGAACGGAAATAATCCCACATGACCTATACGGCCAATAAAGCAGCTTGACTTTTGAGTTCTTGCAGTAAACTGCCTGTGAACAAGACACAGGCCAAGAATTATTTGCAGAAATTATTCATTAAGGGCCAAAGCCAAGCTAAGTCAGTGGAAAGATCCCCCCTTCCCTGTGTTAGGCCCCAAATAATTCTGGATAATGAATACGTTTGAGAAAACAATGATCCTTTCCCGGATAACTCGACAACCAGGAAAACCAGCACTGAAGAAACCCCCTGAATACTCCACTGAGCAGAGCTCCAGGCTGCAAATAATCGTCTGAGCAGCTCTCACCCCCTCCATATCTGCTCCTCCTCGGCTGCAGGGTGCTGTGGGATGCACAACATCCCCTTCTCCATGGCTGCAGCTCTGCTGGGGGTGGGGACCAGCAGGAGACACTTCCTGCGGGGATAACACCCACCTGGCCCCAAGCATCCCCTTGCACAGGGAGCTGAGGCAGGTAGGGCATGGAAGTCAACGGGATAAAGGCCAAGCCAGAAAGATGATGGAGGCAGTGGAGCATCTCCCTGATGAGGAAAAGATGGTGGAGTGAGTGGAGCATCTTTCTGATGAGGAAAGACTGAGAGAGCTGGAGCTCTGGAGCTGGGAAAAAAGGGGAATGAGGGGTGACCCCAGGAATGTTGATCAATATATGAAGGGCAGGTGTCAGGAGGATGGAGCCAGGCTGTGCTCAGGGGCACCCAGTGATGAGACAAGGGGCAGCGGGTGTGAGTTGGAACAGAGGAGGTTCCCCATCAGTGTGAGAAGAAACTTGTTCCCAATGAGGGTGCCAGAGCCCTGGCAGGGGCTGCCCAGGGGGACTGTGGAGTTTCCTTCTCTGGAGAGGTTTCAAACCTGCCTGGCCATGTTCCTGTGCCACTGGATCTAGGGGATCCTGCTGTGTCAGGGGGATTGGACCTGGTGGTCTTTTGAGGTCCTTTCCAATACCTAATATTCTGGGATTCTGTGAAACCCTGTGCGCCCACTGCTTCCCCAGCACACAGCACATCCCCTCTTCCCCCCAGTAAATCAGGATGAGTAGACATTTGAGGTGGCTCCTCTGAGCATCCTGAAAAAGTCAGGAGGAACGGCGTGGCAAGTGAAACGATGACTGCTGTTATTGTATCATCACTGTTCCTACTATAACGTGGCAGTAATTCCACCAGCAGCTTGTGGTGACACAGTAAAACAGGAGAGAAAGGCTTGGGATCGCCCTGAGGCCCTTGGCACTGCAATGACACAATTATTGGCTCTGTGTTTTCATTGCCACATTTATTGCGGGGCAGGCAGCCCCACAAATCTTGCCCTATTGTTTGGTGCTCTTCTTTTGTCCTGCTTGTTGTTCATAGAATCACAAAAACATAGAAGTCAGAGAATCATGCAGTCATAGAGTCAGAGAATGAGACAATCAGAGAATCATCGAGTCATAGAAACATGGGCTTTGAAGACCATAATTCCATAATAATTAGACCATAATTCCAACCCTATTTAAGGTTGAAAGACACCTCCAAGAGGATCAAGTCCAACCACCACCCCAACCCCACCATCCCCAAGGTGATGGTGTCTGGGATGATGGGGGAATTTGGCTTAGCCTCCACCATTGAGTGCCATCTCCAGAGGAAATAAAACCTTGAGGGATGAATTCAGGGAATGGTTCCCAAATGGGGATGGATTCAGGGTCATCTGGGAACCCCAGGAACCGGAGACATGGGAACTGAACCACTGTTGGGACCAGGGAGGGAAATGGCTTAGAAAAACTCACCCAGAGCAGACCGGCGCTGTGCTTGTCAGCTCTCCCTATAAAACATATCTGCATCCAATATCAGTGTAATGGGAAGCCAGTGTCAGGGAGTGTGACCCCCGGTCCATCTGGATGCAATTCCAGCTTCACATCTGAAAATCAAATACATATTTTTGAAGCCTATCAGACAGAAAAGGCTCCTTTTTTTTTGTTATTTCCCCCCCCGCCCCGTTCCTCCCTTGGCACGTGCCCGGCTCTGATGTGAGCGGACGTTAATGGGTTTCTTGTCACCGGGGTGTGACACAGCGCTTGTAGCAGACCCAGCTGCCTTTGCCTGTCTGGGTCAGCCGCGTGGTGATGGCTGTTTCCCCCCAAAGTTAATTCACTGGGGGGGTTCACACCCAGGGCAATGCACCCCTCCATCTCTTCTTGGGACCCAGCACCGGCAAAGGTTTCCTTTGTTTCGCTCGAGGTCACAGATACACGTCGTGAGTGGAAGTTCACATTTGGAGAACTCCCTCATGCTCAGCACATCTTAGAAAATCTGAAGGGAGAAAGCGGTCCCCGTGCATGGGGTTGCCAGGTCCTTGCCAGCTCCTCTTCCAGTGCTGCCCCTGGGTTTTTTCACAGGATCTAGTGCACTCGAGCGTTCATAGATATGTGGCTCAGAGGAGCGGGAGGCGAAGCACTCCCAGCGCCGGGGAGTTCCGCGGTGCGTGTGAGCATCCCGGCGAGCTGAGCTCCGCCAACCCGGGCACGGCACAGGCACCACGTGGCCGATGGCAGGCGGCCAACGCAAACGCCATGGTACATGAACTACAAGTAAACACAGCTTGAGTTTCACATGTCAAATATGCTCAACAAACTGCTGGCGGATAATCTACAGGCCAAGCAAACCAGACAGAAAAAGTAGATGATGAATCAGTTGCAATGATGAATAAATTAGGGGTTGTTGCCATTTGCCCATAGGCAGCTCGATGAGGACCAGGAGGAAAAACCCACCGCTCACACACACTGTCCGCTGCCAGGTATTTGCCCGGAGATTGCTTTTCCTTCCAGCATAACTTCTCCCTCGCCGTCCCGAGGGCTGGAGCAGACCGAGTCCTTCCTCGATGTGAGCCTGAAGAAAAGCTGCTTGTGTTCGAGCGCTGTCGAGTCAGCAGCTGCTCAGCAGGACCTGCTGCACCCCACAGGCAGCACCGCCAGGACCATGAGCAACATCAACCCTATTTCTCACCCGTTCCCCAGCCTATATCTTGGCAGGTCTGGTTTCATCCCGGTGCAACTCACGGTGGTGGGTTGGTGACACTCCAGATTGAGCAGTCTCTGTCGAGGAGATGGTGGGCAGAGAGGTAGAGGATGTGCTTGATGCTCTTCCATCCATTGATATCCCATTCGCTGCCCTCTCACCCAATGTTCTACCAACTGCCTCCCACCCAACTCTCTTCTACCCAATTCTCTCCCACCCAACTCTCTTCTACCCAACTCTCTCCCACCCAGTTCCCTCCCACCCAACATTCTCCCACCCAACAATTTCCCACGAAGCTCTCTCCCACCCAACATTTTCCCACCCAGCTCTCTCCCACCCAATGTTCTCCCACCCAATATTCTCTCACCCAACATTCTCCCTCTCAACTCTCTCCCAGGCCAGGATGATGTTTCCAGCCCCCGCCAACTTAATTGGCCAGCGCTGCACATGGCAGCTGGAAAGCAAAGTTCCCATCTTCCAAACTCAAACAGGAAGATTCATTAACCGTTAAAATATACAGGGCCCCAGCCCTTCAAAAGCCTGCAATTTATTTTACTCAAGGCAGCCAAACTTTATATAATCTGAGACGAATGCAGGGATCAGGGGCAGGCGGGGAGGAAGGGGCTGAGAGCGAGAGCAGGGAATGGTGGCAGGGATGAAGGAAGAAGAGGAGGAGGAAGGCAGCTATTAATGAACAGAGGAGAACAGGGGAGGGGTGGGTTTTCCTTGAGGATGGCTAGCATGGGGGTAACAGCAGATGATTGATGAACAGGCGAGGTGAGCAATCAACATGCCACTTCATGCAGCCAACAAACCTGGAGCCGCTGGTATTTATCCAGGCCCCAGCGTGATTATTGTTGTAGGGGAGATTTCTCTAATCAAAACTCCACAATTACACACAGCCCGTTCTGATTAATATGCCACGATAACAGCGACAGGGCACATCTGGTGAAGGAGCTGCGGCGGCTGCGCTCCCTGTGTCCGTTCGGTTCCTTGAGGGAAGAATAAAGCTCCCCATCCCCGGAGCACCCTGAGGTGGCGGGTTCCCATCACGGGGCTGAACTGTGTCGCATCTAGGGTGATGCCCATCTGGTCTTGCTGCCGTGGATGGGGCTGCACTGGCAGCAGTGCTGGTTACTCCACTTACCCTGCCGTGACACAGCCAATGGCGATGAGATTTATTTTGGAAGCCAGGATGGAAACAGTCTAACTTCATACTCTCAAGCACAAGTATGTGCAAGGCAGCAGGGCAAGGATATTCCATCTGGGCTCATGGTGTCACACTCCAGCTTGGCGGCATGGGATGGCGATGGAACCACAGAATCACAGAATCTCTTTGGTTGGAAGAGACCTTTAAGATCAGCCAGTCCAGCCTTTGGCCCGGCATTGCCAGGTCACCACTAGCCCCTCTCCCTAAAGTCTTCACCTGTTGCTGTTGCACAGCTCCAGAGGGATGATCCTTCTTATCCAGTCATAGAATAATCAAGTTTGGGAGAGACCTTCAAGATCATCAAGTTCAAGCATCCGCCCTACAACCCCCAAACACTACCCCACCTCCTGAAACAGCCTGGCTTCCTGGTTGTTGAACCCCTCCAGGGAGAGTGCCCCCACCCCCTCCTTGGGCAGCCATGGGGATGGTGGGGCTGAGACTGGAACTGCTGCATAGTCCAGCACAGAGCCATGGGGATGGTGAAGCGGAGGAAGCATCTCCCTGATGAGGAAAGGCCGAGGGAGCTGGGGTTCTGGAGCTGGGAAAAGGAGCCTGAGAGGTGACCCCATGAATGTTGATCAATACGGAAAGGGTGGGTGTCAGGAGGATGGAGCCAGGATCTGCTCAGGGGCACCCAGTGATAGGACAAGGGGCAGGGGGTGTGAGCTGGAACAGAGCAGGTTCCACATCAGTGTGAGAAGGACCTTGTTCCCAGGGAGGGTGCCAGAGCCCTGGCAGGGGCTGCCCATGGGGGTTGTGGAGTCTCCTTCTCCGGAGACTTCTCCTGGCCATGTTCCTGTGTGACTAGATGTAGGGGATCCTGCTGTGTCAGGGGGATTGGACTGGATGATCTTTTGAGGTCCATTCCAATCCCTAATGTTCTGGGATGCTGTGATTCTGTGATTCTCAGCCACTGAGGAGGGGGACCCCAGAGGAAGGTCTGGGACCCTCCTCATTACAGCCAGTGGGATGCTGGGCTTGATGTGGGTGTGATGCGCTCCACCGAGAGCGACTAATAACCAAGGAGATAATCTCTTTCCATAGCCCTCAGAACAGCAGATGCAAGCAGGGTCTCGTTTGCTCCCAGGGGAGGGATAACTTGGCTCCTTTGTTTTTTGGAGCATGGCACGAACAGCAGTGGAAATGCCTGTGGGGAAGAGAACACCCCTGGGAATCCTCGGTAATGGGAACCTCACAAGATTTCCAGCTCAGCTGGAAAGCTTAAACGAGCTTAGGAGAAGCTTTGGATGGAAACTGCTGCATTTGGATGCTTTAACCAAACAGCCCAGGACTCCCTTGACTCTCCAGCCAGGAGCTGGTGGTCCCAGGTGGAGGGCGGTGGGGTGGATTGGGGGAGAGGCAGGGACAAGGCTTGGGCTGGCTATGTGCATCCTGTCTCTGGTTTCCAGTCTGCTGCCAGAGCTGGAACCGTTACCTGGCGCTGCTCGGTGGCCGGTGCTCAGGTTGTGCTTTACGGGGGATTTATGAGGCATGATTTATGGAGGCGGTCGCGGCGCTGGTGTTACATCCCCTGACTGGAGAGTCCAATTTTACGCTTAAACTCTATTCTTGGATCACAGTGCTCCAGAAATAGTGGTTAATAAAAAAACCTCACCAGCCCTTTCCAGTCACCCACTGTTCCCAGGGCTGGGGAGTGGAACAGGGTCTGGTTTGGTGCCATCTCACAGGTTTTGATGCCAGGAGGGAAACTCTGAGCAGACTCACCTGCTCTCTGGATCACAGAATCACACAGAATCCCAGAACATTAGGGATTGAAAGGGATCTCGGAAGATAAGCCACTTCAATCCCCCTGACACAGCAGGTTTCCCTAGATCCGGTTGCACAGGAACAGTCTAGATGGCTTTGAAACGTCTCCAGAGAAGAAGACTCTGCAACTCCCGTGGGCAGCCCCTGCCAGGGCTCTGGCACCCTCCCAGGGAACAAGGTCCTTCTCACATTGATGTGGAACCTCCTGTGTTCCAGCTGACACCCTCTGCCCCTTGTCCCATCACTGGGTGCCCCTGAGCAGAGCCTGGCTCCAGCCTCCTGACACCTGCCCTTTCCGTATTGATCAACATTCATGGGGTCACCCCTCAGGCTCCTTTTTTCCCAGCTCCAGAGTCCCAGCTCCCTCAGCCTTTCCTCATCAGGGAGATGCTCCCCTCCCTCCATCATCCCTGTGGCTCTGTGCTGGGCTGTCTCCAGCAGCTCTGTGTCCTTTCGGAAGTGAGGGTCCCAGCTTCATCCCAGACCCCTTTGGCCTGAAACCAAAGACCCTTCTGGGTGCAGGGATTTGGGGTGCTGTCCCAGGGAGGAGGTGACAATTTCTGTGGTGGGCAGCTCATCCCGGATCCTGTCAGCTACTGCTCCCGACAGCTGCCCCCTGGCAGAAAGCAAATCCCCACGGCAGCGTGTGGGGGCAAGGGGCCAAGGAGCACTCTGTTCCCTGATGGACACAGACCATCTGTCCCCTCCATCCTTGACATTCCAGCGCAGTCACTCAGCTGCTCCCGGCTGCGACCTACTGCCTGTTTCCCTTGTCCTGCCACTGGCCTGAGGATGCAGCTGCTCCCTGTGCCAGGGCCCAGTGGAGGGAAGCGGGTGCTGTGGTGCAACGGAGACACCCCACACCTGTCTGAGCTCACTGGGTGAGGCAGGGGCAAGGGACGGCTGCTTTCATCCCCCAGCCCCGCCGTGGAGAGCGCCAGGGTCAGGGCTGCAGGGGCACGACCACCTGGCTCCCATTAGGAGGGTCCTTTGGGCAGAAGAGGGGCTCTGTCACCACTCCCCTCCTGCCAATTACCCTGTTAGGTCTCTATTAGCTGGCTCAGGGCAAGCCAGCCCCAGCTCCTGCTCTGACAGTCAGGCGGGTGCTGTCTTGCTCTCGCCAGGTTGTGGCTGCGTCAAAGGCTGCTTTCACTTCCCCATTCCTCTTCCTGGAGCAATCAGTTCCATTTTCTCTCTTTTCTCCCTTTTTATCATCCCCTTCCTGCCTGGCTGGAGTGGGATGTGGTTCCCGGATTAGGCTGGATCTGCATCATCCGCCACAACCAGGAATTTAATGGTCCAGAGCCCTCCAGACTTAGGGCAGAAGAGAAGGGTGGTCCTGGGTATGAGGAGCAATAATCCCTAATTGCCTGCAACATCCTGGCTCTGAGTGAGTGAGGTCTTCATGGAGGTGCCATCTCCAGGTCTCTCTTGTGGGATTCAGGGAAGAAATGCAGCTCCTGTGCTGCAAGAGTTTTCTCCGTCTGCTCCTGGGCTGCTCTCCGACCAGCTCCTGGGGAACAAATCAAGCAGCAAACCACTGAGGTTTGCTGCATGGCTGCCCTCCCTGCTGCTCCCCATGTTGCTGTAATAGGATTTGGTCCCTGGAAGCCCCTCTGAGAAGGATGTGGGGTTTTCAGCGCATTAGCTCCTTCATGCACCAGAGAGGGCGAAACCCCAGCACTGCCATATCAAGCCCCAGGCTCTGCTCAGAGCCTTGGCCAGGACGGTGCAGCTATGGGGGGTTGGGGTCTGGAAGCGCAGGGAAGCAGAGCCCTCACCTGCTGACAGGTGGGAGCAAAGATGGGTGCTTAGAACTCCCCAGTCCCCATTAGGATGTTTCCCCTCCCAACCACCCCTGAACCCCTCCTAGAGCATCCCAGTGTGAGCTTGGGAAAGGGCAGCTTCCTTATAGTTTATGTTTATCCCAAACAGTCGGGACTTGCCTTCCCGCCAAGTTTGGGGTTATGCAAGGCTCCTGTCTTGTTCATCAGATCCTCATGTTCCCCTGAAATGAAGCCTAAATAATCCTCCAGAACTGAACAACAATTGGTGAGAAAAACCCCACGAAGCTGAGAGCTCCAGAGCGGAGCACCCCAAGCAAGGCTGAGACCCCAGCTCTGAGCTGAGGAGCTTCTGGACTCAGCTCAGCAGTGCTGAATCATGGCAGGATGAACCGAGGAACATGGGGTCCCACATCACGGGGTCTGCGGCATGGCCACGCTCTCCCCTCCATCTCCCACTGTGGGGGCTAGTCCTGCCCAGGCTCTTGTGCAAACGGATGGGACCAACCAGGGTGGGAGATGCTTGGGATGTGTTTGGGGTCTCATCCGTGCAGCAAATGGAGGAGAAAACGTCAGGATGCAGAGCAGCCACCCACCAACGGGGTGCAGGGCCGTGGGACCTCAGGGCCACCGGGACCCCAGACTGGAGCGACTGGCAGTGGGGAAGATTCACAGCACAGAGACTGAGACTATAAAGGGAGCTGAGGAAACTCATAAGGAGGTGTAAATTGGAACAATATGGGCGGTGTCGTGTCCTGATTTGGCTTCGGGGAATTAAGAGCTAATCTTTTCCCTGAGACTGGGACTGCTGGAGCTCTGCAGGCAGCACGCGGTGGGGAGCTGGTGATCCCCGGGTGCGCTGGTGCAGGGGATGGGGGACTGAGGCTTCCCTGGAGCAGTTCCGCATTTGGCCTTTCTGTGGTTATGGGGCTGCAGGTCCGAAGCAAAACCGTCCTGCTGCTGCTGGGCTGTTGGAATAAAGGATCCCTGTGTGAGCTCTGCTGAGAGAAATGGGTCAGGAATCTCAGGCAGCAGGCTGGAAACTGGTGGCAGTGGGCTGGAAACTGGTATCATTGGGCTGGAAACTGGTAGCACTGGGCTGGAAACTGGTGGCAGTGGGCTGGAAACTGGTGGCAGTGGGCTGGAAACTGCAGTCATCTCATAGAGTTCCTACACCAGTGAACATAGTAGTTCCCACCCAGCAATGCAGGGTCTTGATGTGGCTGGAGGGTGGGGTCTGGATGCAGTGGGAGGATGGGGTCTGGATGTGGTGGGAGGATGGGGTCTGGATGAGGTGGGAGGGTGGGGTCTGGATGTGATGGGTGATGTACCCTGTCTCCTGCCCTCCACCCACAGCAGGGTTTTGGCTCCAGATCTGCCTCCCTGTGGGCATCACTCCTTTTCACGTGGAGTTGAGATGGATGGGAACACGAGCTGACAGAGATGGAGACACACAAAGACAGGGAGGAAAGTCCCAACCCCACTGAAGACTTGGTGTTATAACGTTGTGACACAACAGCACAACGTGGCCTCCGTCCATCTCAGTGCTCCTCAAGAAAACGTGGGTTGATGGGGATTTCTTTTCCTCAACATTTTCTGTAGCTGCTCCCACCAAAGGCTCTGTTCTGGGGTCCTGCCCAGTGCCATCTCCACAGCGTGCCCTGGCAGGAAGCTGCTCGCTGCATCCCTGGCCTGTCCCCAGCCCCTCCAGCCATCCTCCTCCTCCCCCAGTGAAGGTTCGGAGCTATTTAGGTCAAAGATTAGCAAGAGAAATAATAATAATAGCACAGAAAAAAGAGAAGAGAAAGCAAAAGGCAGCTCCGTGCCACTCATGCAGAAGTGATCCACTGCTCACAATGGGCAGCACATCCCCCCCTGCACTTGGGGCTGCGGTCTCACCACTGCCTGCACCCGCTCTGGGTGTGAGCAGGAGAAGGAGGGCTGCGTGCCAGTGCATGGATCAGCCAGGAGACAGGGCTGTTGGAGACCCCAGCAGCACCTACAGCCCTCCCACAGCCTCCCAGCTCATGATGCCCATGTGGAGGGGGACAAGCCTGGTCTCCCCACTGGCATCCTACAAACCCCCTGGGTTCTAAGTGCATGGAAGGGGAGTGAAAACTCTCCCCTACAAGTCCTAGAGGATCCTAGATCCAAGTCCAAGGCAATGCATGAAATTTGGGTGCTGGGTGCTGAAGGGTGGTGGCCATCCTCCAGGAGGGTGCTGGCATGATGGGAAGTCCCAGGGAGGGTGCTGGGCATCCCCTGGGAAGGTGCTGGGATGGTGGGCATCACCCAGGAGAGAGCTGGGATGATGGTAATTCCCTGGGAGGGTGCTGAGCAGCCCCTTGAAAGATGTTGGGGTGGTGGGCATCACCCAGGAAGGTGTTGCAGCGTGGTGAGCATCACCTCTGGAGGGTGCTGAAGTGGTGGGCATCACCCAGGGAGTTGGTGGGCATCACCCGGCAGGGTGCTGAGGTGGTAGATGTCCCCCAGGAGGGTGTTACAGGGTGCTGAGCATCGCCTCTGGAAGGTGTCAGGGTGGTGGATGTCCCCTGGGAAGGCTCTGGTGGAGGGGAGCTGCTGCGCAGGAGCTCAGCAGTGCCTGCCAGCCCAGATTGCTTCAGCTCAGCGCCCGCACAAGTGGCTTTGCTAAAGCTGCAAGTTGATCTCATGGAAGGAAATTGAATTGTCGTTGGGGCTGGGTTTTATCTGGGCTTTGGGCTCTGCTGCCTGGCTCGGTCTATTAGCGTCCACTCGTCTGACTGCAGACACAGCTCGGGGTGAGAGGTCAGGTTTAAATCGGGCCTCCTTCCCTTCTCATCAGACAGCCTGTGGCTGAGGGGCTGGGGATCTGCAGGAGGGGTTGGCTGCTGCGGGGTGAAACTCCAGGCAGCTGCCCATGGGGTGTCCATGGCAGGATGAGCTGGGAGATGCCAGCTGAGCCCCACAGGGCAAGGGCAGCCCTGGCTGCAGCAGCAGCTTCTCCAGGCTGCAAAATATCGCTGAGACACCCATGGGGTCTCATGAGTGCTCTATGGCCAGAGGGAGCCTGGGAGGTGCAGAGAGTCCCTGCAGTTCCTCAGGTCTTGGCTGTGGTGTCTCCATCCAGACTGTCCCAATGATCAGAAGGAACCATAGAATCATGAAGACAGGGTAAGACCTTCAAGATCAAGCCCAGCCATCAAGATGAGGAGGATCAGCTTCCAGCTCCATGAGATGGGCTGTGGAGCACCAGGGGAGGGAAGTGTTTTGCTGCTCTGGGTCCTTCTGCTCGCCTTGTGGTGCCTGGATCTGTAGGGCTGAATCCATAGGATTCAATATGTGTTCTTCTCCCAGCCACAAACACAGGGAACTGACACCTATTACTGCTAAACCCCAAAAGGTGATGCCAAATGGGACTTCTCTCCTACAATCACAGAACCCATGAAGTGGAGGCTTAAGATGACAGGTAAATCCAGTGAGAAGGAGACCACTGACAGCATCCAGCTGCCTGAACTGGGGTGTGTGGGGAGAACCTCCCGGCATGGCGGGGGATCTGGGTCTAGCAGCATCCCCATGAGGACCGGATGGAACCGCTCGTTAGTGCCCTGCCAGCCCCTTTCCATCCCTCTATAAGTGCCCCTGGGTTAAGATTCTTTAATGACCTTAATCACCAGTTCATTTACAGCAGCCACTTTCCCTTCTGCTGCCCTCCCCCAGCATGGGAATAACATCTGCTGCCCCACATTGCCCCTATAAACTGCTCTGGTTTCACATCACAAAAAATATACAGGGCATTAAACTGGGAATGTTTTATAGGGAAACTGTCAAGCAGCTTCAGTCCTGGCTCTGACCCACGTAAAAGTTGTCCTGATCAGGGGAGGCGTGCAAGTGTGTGCTGGGCTCTCGTCTCCACTTCCCTGCGTCACCCCGGCACTAGGAAATGAAAAGGGGAATCGTTTCCAGACAGGAGTAGGAGGACACGGCAGGGCTCTGACCTCTCCTGCTGATGGCAGCCCCATAAGGATGGGAAGCATCAGGGGTGGCGAAGGGGGTCTTGCTGACCCATGTTTTGAGGTGCTGTGAAGCACCCTGAGGAGGAGCAGGTGGAGAAGGAGGAAGAGGAGGAGGGATGCCTGAGGAAAGCAGAGTTTGGGGTTTAGCTGCTAATTCTGCCTCATCCCATGGGATAACATGGGTGCAGCAACCCACTGATAACCAGGAGCTCCCAGGGACCTTAATAATGAACCCCCCCCCACTTTGCCTTCTGCATGGCCACAGCTCATGGACCGGCACCCTTAGGATGATCCTGGAACCCCATAGGGTCCCCACACTTCTTTGTATGGGGCCTCTCTGTGTGGCAGCGAGTGCAGGAGAAGAAGGGGTTTGGGTTTCTCTGCCCTTCTCCTCCACGGTTCTGTGAGCTCTTACCACCAGATATTTATGGGGTGTCTGCTGGTGATGATGCCAGTAGAAACACCCCTTCTCCTGCCTTCCCTTCCCCGCACCACGCTCCCGGCACCCTGCCAGCCCAGGAAGAAGAGAAATGAGACTTCTCCACTGTAATTCAAACCAGTCGTGAGAGTGAAAGGGATCACGATGCTGCTGGGGCTACTCCCTGCACCCTGATCCCAGCCCTGGCACAAGCCCAGCCTAGGAAAGCCTCTCCCTGCAGAGCACTCTGCCAAGCTGGCAGGGCTGTGGTGAAGAAAAGCTGCACTGGGGTGCAGGAGGACCTCAGCTCGGCAGGCAGGGGGTCCTCGGTAAATCCTCAGCCTGTCTGTGCCTCGGGGAGCACTCTGAGACTCATGTCCCATCCTGAGACCCACATCAGTGACTGGTGCCAAGGGGCTCTGATGGGGCAGCTGGTGCCGCTGGCCTCAGCCCTTTGGCTCCAGCACTTCTGGGAACCACCCTGTATCCCCCGGTCCCTAGCTCCTACATCTTCTCATGTGATGGGTGGGATGAGCCAACCTTGACACAACCCCATGGATTCCCACAGCAAGTGCCTGCAGCCAGCAACAAGTCAGGAGATGGAGCAAGGGTAGGTCCCAACATCATGCTGGGTGCCGGGGGGAAGGAAGGAACCTTCCCAGCCCTCAGGGTGCTGATTCAGCCTCCCAGGACCGTGTGCCCGGCTGTGCCATGAGTCATGGGGCAAGGAGCAGGCGTGTGGGGGCAGGACTGGTGGGGTCCCAGCACCGCCTGGCACCCACAGCCCTGCACTGGACATCCCTACGCTGGGCTGGGCGTCGGGTGCTGCAACCGTGGAGAGAGAAGATGGTTTAGCTCCTTGTCAGGGATCTGGGAATGAAAGCATTCCCAAGGCCAAACCCCATTCCCCAAGCAGGCAGGGAAGGGCAGTACCCAGCCCTGGGCTGCTGGGGGTGGCAGCAGCCAGCTCAGCCCTCACCTGCTCCCTGGCCGTGGAGATGAAGCTCCAGTTGGGATGTGGTGTGATCCTTGGTTGCTGTGCAGCTTGTTCCTGCTCCCAGAGGAGTTTGGACAAGATCACAGGGCAGGAAAAGGGGCTGGGAAAGATGGAGGTGGGGAAGAGACCAAAGTGCCAACTCCATGCCCTTGCTGTGGGGACCCCAAGACTCTTCTACCAGAGGTTCTGCCCAGGGGTTTTCCCCATGAGTTCTTCCCCCTTTCCCTTCCTTTGCTGGGATTGTTCCTATTTGTCTCCCATCAGCTGGGTTTGCTCTGAGCTGTTCGGCCCTGGCTGTGCCAGGGATGCTCAGGGGGTGCGCGAGGTGCTGCCTGGCCCTGCATCCACCCGCATTCTCATTGCCTGCAGATTCCTCCCCTCGCCCTTGGCCAAACGCGGTGGGACACCGGGTCTGCAGACATCAAAGGGGCTGTTTAATAGGGTTTGGAGGGTTGTGGGGCAGTGCCCGGGGTAGCTGCTGCTTCCCAGCCCACCCCCCCAAGGCACTCAGGCCCTAATTAAGCTGCACACAGCATTCCTTCTCCCCTAACACCTTGTAAAGCCCAGGCACCCCCAGCACAGGGGCTGTGCTGCAGCATAATGATGAGGGAGCGGTGCAGGGCTGCATCCGCAGAGCGCAGAGCCTGCCAGGGAGCCCAGGAGCTGGGGCAGGGCTGGGTGCTTGCTTCGATGCCGACCCCCTCACAAACAAGCATGACCCACCCTTGTGAGAGGGAAAGACGAGGGAGCAATCAGCAAACAGCAACTAAGAGAGGTTGGTGATCCTAGGCAGGGGTTCACAGGGATTCTGTGGAGTGAACCCAAAGATGTCCATGTGAAAGCCACCGCTTCAGTGGCTCCACTCAGACCAGGAGAAACTGGGTCCCTCTGTGTCCTGAGGGACAGACACAGAGAACTTCGAGGCACAGAACTGTTCAAGTAGGAAAAGACCTTTCAGATCATCCAGGCCAGCCATGAACCCAGCTGTCCCAACCCAAAACTGTGACATGTAACCATAGAATCATGGACAGGCCCTGGGATGGGCTGCCAGGATGGGAGTCGAGTCTCCATCCCTGGATGTGTTCAAAAGTGGTTTTGATGTGGTGTTGGAGGATGTGGTTTAGGGGTGACCATGTAGAGTAGGGTTGGTGGTTGGTCTTGATGATCCCAGGGGTCTTTTCCAACCTGAATAATTCTATGATTCTATGGGGTTGGAAGAAACCTCCAAAGGTCCAACTCGGCCACAACAAGCAGGGCCATCACTCACCAGAACAGGTTGCCCAGAGCCCCACCAAGCCTGTGTCCCTAAGCTCCAGACCTCCACAGCTTTTCAGCCCCTCCAGGGACAGCGATTCAACCCCCTCCCTGAGCAACCACTTCCAAGGCTCGAGGACCCCTTCCATGAAGAATTTTTTCCTCACGGCTGACCCTTCATGGGAACCCTCATGACTTCCCTTCATGGGAAGTTTGGAGAATGCCGATGCTTGGCCGCATCCCTGGCTCGCGGGTGGGAGCCAGAGGGACCCCGATGCACCGTCCCCCTCGTGTGTGTTTTGCATACATGATGAATATTGAAGGAATTTGTTTTCTGAAGCCTGTTTTGATGGAAAACGCGCTCAGGCTGCCTCACGCTCGGGGCCTTCCTGTGACTTACTGTTATTTTTCTCATTTCAGGGGAAGACTGTTTCTTAGGCAAACAGGAAAAACAACAGGGAAAAAAGGGCTCTGTTTGTTTCTTTAGCTTGGAGCTCAACCTCGCAGCAGCTCCCTGCCATGGAGGCGACATCAGAAGGTCGCAGTGATGCGTGAAGGGCTCGCTCAGGGTCATGCTGACATCCCTTAAACACAAGCAACCTCACAGGGACCTGGGGCATTGGCAAGAGCATCCTCAGCCAAACCAGGTGGGAACGTGGGGTTGGGAGCGACACAGCCCACAGAGCCCCGTGTTGGGGCTCAGAGAGGGTTTTACAGACCTTTCATAGAATCACAGAGTTGTTTAGGTTGGAAAAGACCTGTAAGATCATCAGATTCAACCATTGACCCAACTCTACCCAGTCTGCCATCAGATAAGGTCCCTAATATCCAGAGTGGATCCTCACTGCTTTCAAAGTTGTGATGGTGTGAAGTTGGGTTTGTAGGGGCTGGGAAGGGCAGAGGGTGGCTGTGGGGAAAGGAGGCTCTGCTGGGAGTCTTCTCTGGACAGATCTCTGCATCTGGGCAGCATCTCCACTGGATTCAAACAGCCCTTGTAGCCACCAGCTCAGCGTCATGGCTGATAGGTGATCTGGGAGTGTGATCTCACGTACCCCCTCAAAACATGGATGCTGATGGTGATGTGGTAGTGTGATCTCGTGCCCTCCCTTGCACCATGGACCTGGAAGCCTGGACCAGCCGTTCACACCACAGCAAGGATGTGCCTTCAAACCACAGGCTGCAGCCAGCCTTGCCGTGCTGTCTGCAAGACCTTCCCAGTAACTCTGGCACTCAGGCACATGAAAATGAGCCCATGGGGTACCCACAGGACACATTTTCCTCTTTTCCGCCTCCAAAGGAGGAGAAGGAGAGAGTGGACGAAACTGCTGGAGGCTCTGCAGGGTTCTGGGCAGCTGCCCACCTCCTCACACTGCAAGGAGGGGAGCCGGAGCCCCTCTTGGTGGGAACGAGGAGGCGTTTGCAGGTCATTCCAGCATGTTGTCCCAGTCAAATATTTGTCTAGTTAATAAATATCTTGTTGGGTTTGGGGGGCACAGGGGTGGGTTTTTTTGTCCCGGCAAAGGAAATGAGGAGACGGCGATGGAAAATAATGAAAGAGCTTTCTTGTGCAGTCCCGCTCCGCGAGGAGCTGGATCAGACCCTTGCGCCTTCTCCCTGGCCCTCATGCTCTGCAGAACCCTGCTGTGGGTTTCACAACGGCGTGATTGACAAGATTAGAAATTATCTCCCCCTCTCCCTACATATAAGGTTACTGCCGCTGCAGGCACAGTGTGAAATTCCCCTTGCCGGGGCTCATTAAATGGGTCAATGGACGCGTTCCAGCTTCTCCACAGTTCACAAAGGGCTGAGTCCTGGCCACCCCACCAAACTGTGTCCCAGGCTGTTGACGAGTAAGTGCTTCCATATGGCTCACCTCAGCATCTCCAGAAAGATAACAGAGAGCTAATGGCTTGCAGATTCCACAGATGCTCGTTGTCCTCAAAACCAGGGGCTGGGCGCTGCATTGAGCCGCAGCTGATTGGGACCAAGGGGACCTGTAGGCTCCTGGCCAGCCCTTGTCCCCCCACACACCTTCCCCTTGGGTTGGGGGGCGCCGGGAAAGGGCAGCATGGTCACACAGGCACATTTGGAATGGGGAGCAGAGGGAAGGGCAAGGCGGTAGCCCTAGAAGCTTCTGAGACAGTCATAGAGTCATAGAAGCAAGGTTGGAGTGGACCTTCAAGATCATCAAGTGCAGTGGTCTGCTCTAGAAACATTTGAGATGGTCATAGAATCATTAGGGATTGGAAGGGACCTGAAAAGATCATCTAGTCCAATCCCCTTGCCACAGCAGGATCCCCTATGTCCAGTCACACAGGAACACATCCAGGAGGGTTTTAAACTTCTCCAGTGAAGGAGACTCCACAACTCCCCTGGGCAGCCTGTTCCAGTGCTCTGTCACCCTCACTGTGCCCATTTCTGATATTTCTATGAAACCTCCTACGTTCCAGCTCACAGAAGCAAGGTTGGAAAGGACCTTCAAGATCATCACGTGCAGTGGTCTCCCCTAGAAGATTCTGAGACGGTCACAGAATTCATAGAAGCAAGGCTACAGAGGACCTTCAGGATCATCAAGTGCAGTGGTCTGCCTTACAACCCCAAAGCATGAAACCATCTCCCAGATGGTGAGTGGTGCTTTCAAACAGCAGCTCTGAGTTTTCATCTTCGGAGCCTCAGGGACAAGCAATGAGAAGTGCTGGGGGGTGGAAAGACCCTTTTCTTGGGGATGCACCCACAGGCTGCTCAGCTGCCTCCAGGACAGAAGGTCCCACTGTGTTTTTATCATAGAACGTGCTGGGTTGGAAGGGACCTCCAAAGGGTACCCAGTCCAACTCCCCAACACCAAGCAGGGCTAGCGCTCACCACCCCAGGTTGCCTACAGACCCATCCAGTCTGATCTTGAATGTCTCCAGGGATGGGACCTCCACCCTGTCTCTGGACAGCCTGTTCTAGGGATCACCCACCGTCAGATTCCAGAACTTTGTCCTCCTGTCCAGCCTCACTCTGCCCTTTTCCAGCTTCAGACCATGACCCCTCATCCTATCGTTCCCTGCCCTTGGGAACAGCCTTCCCCAGCCCTCTGACAGCCCCTGTCAGGGACTGGAAGGTCGCTATAAGGTTTTGTTGATGTGAAGATGGGGAGAAACACGGTGGAATCCTCTGAGACGTCTGCCCTTTCCCCTTTCCTTTGTTCCCTAATGGCACTTGAGCGAGGAGGTAGCTTCCCTGAGTCATATTGACCATGAAGGGTGATCTACAGGTTTCCCCCTGACATTTGCTCCCATCTGTGGCTCTGCCTGCACACCACACGCTAACCCTACAGCACCAGCCAGCCATGGGCATCACCCAGAGCTTCTCCTGGCAGCAGCTTCTGCGTTCCAACACAGGGAGCATCTCAGGTGCACGCAAACACATTGTTCAAAAGGCAGCTGTTGCATATTTGAGTACAATATTTATATTTAATGAGGGTGTGTGCTGGGGAAGTTTGAGCACCGGCATCACTCCCGAAGAGGAGACACAATGGGGTCAGGAACGCAGGTGAACCCAGACAGCCCCCACGTCGGAACAAGCGCTGCTGGGACCCCGTTTGCTCTGCTCAGGCTGCTCCATCATCTCTGGCAGCGCTGCCACCCTGTCCCTATCTATCCCTCTATCCCTGTTTGGGGGCGCTCACCCCTCCAGGTTTCAGGAAGGAGGGTCTTCACTGCTCTCCCATCACCAAGCAGCCTTCCAGGGCCACTGCGGTGATGCTGAGGGTGGAGATGAAGTCTTGGGGTGAAGGACAAGTTCCTTTAGCCACAAGAAGTGTCTGCATGTGACACAGAAGGGGGAGGGCTGGGTGACTGCTGGAGGAGCTGTGACCTGTGTGGTTTAAGGGGTCCTAATTATCCAGATCAGCATCGTTACTGTCCAGTTAGGTCCCTGTAGAGTGGGGCATTTGTGTAACCACTGATTAAAGTCCCTGCTCCCAGCTCCCAGGGCAGCTCTCCTCAGGGTCAGCCGGTGGTGTGGGGTGCTGGTGCAGCCCAACAAGCTATCGGCACCACAGTGAGCGGGTCTTGCTTCCCAGGACCATTGTCCCTGCTCTTGTTCGAGCCCAGTCCTTACCAGGACTGATCCTAGCTGGCTCAGCCAGCATCGCCTTCTGTCCCCTTCACAAAGGGTGGGCGAAAGCAGAGCTCTCGGGATACTGTCCCCGCTCTGCACCTCCCTTCAGCTGCAAAGCAGGGTGATGCTCATGCAGGGTGCTCAGGCTTTTCCAAAAGGTTAGTCTCTCAAAGGGAAGGTTCCCCCCTGGGACCCACTTCCCCCTATAAAACCCTTCTGTTCTGGCCCCATGTTGCCGTGGGACCCCATCTCCCATATGAACCCCACAAACAGCCAGGTCTGGGGAGGAGGGATGCGACCCCAGGTGGGAGAAGGAGTTTGACAGCAGGTCCCAGTGCCTGTGGGCAGCTCAGCCTCAGAGCCCTGCTTTCTCCCCCTCAACCTCCTGTGAGGATCTGGGAAACCCCCATCCCCGTCTGCTTGAAATGCTGCAGCTGAAATAAATGAAATTGCCTTAATTATTCTCATTACCTTCCTTGGGAATGCTGGAGTGAAAGGCAGCATTTAGCTGTGAGCTTCAGCAGGGCTCTGCCCTTCCTCCTGCCCCACAGCCACCCACCCCCCTAGCTGTGATCCACCCTCCATCACCCTGGACACACACAAAGCCCCTTCCCACAGGGCATGATGAAAGGGTGGACAGGAGGGAAAGAAACTGAATGGAGAGACAGGCCTAGAGTGGGGGGAGAGCTAGGAGCAAGGGGTCAGGGGCTGCGGGCTTGCAGGGGTCAGGGCTGGCAGCCAGGCAGGTCTGACCGGCCCATTTCCAGACCACCTCTGGGCTCAGGGGCTTCATGATGGGGTGGGCAGTGGGGCAGAGCAGGGGGTGCAGGATGGCTCTTGCACCTTCCTGTCTGGTCATGGGGCACTTCCATCATCCAACATCCCCCTTTCCCTGCCCCTTTGTCCCATCCTGGGTAGTGCTGAGGGACCTGTGCTGCCCCACAGCAGGACAATAGGCACGAAAGGTGCTGCTGGAGAAGAGCTACCAGTTATTCTTCCCTGTTTCATGACTTCTGGACCTGCAGCTTCGGTACCTGCTGTCCGGCACTTCCCAGCAGGTGCTTGCTGGGATGTTCATGGGCTCAGGTCGGGCAGGACGGCTCTGGAGAGGCTGAGGGACTTCGGGCTGCTCTGCCCACTGTGGCCAGCCCACTTGTGCCCATCCACAGGCAAGCTGGGAGTGGGACCCCTGAGCATTGCTCCTCTCCTCTCTCCTTGGGCTCCAGAAGGAGGATTTTCAGGATGGCTGGAGGGGAACTCTGAATCTTCTGAGCTGCAGAGGAAGGAGAATCCACCCTTGAGCCAAGTTCATGTCCAGCAGAGGAAATAAGGAGCAGAAAACCCACCAGCCCGGTGGGACCTGCCCAAACAGACCTTCCTTGGGCACCCTGGCAGCAGCACAGGAAGCAGGTGGGAGGAAGGGGAATAAGGGGGATAACCAGGAACCCAACCCCAGGTGGACACTGGGCCTTTCTTCTGGAGAAGGTCTCATTCCCTTCCGAGGTCAATCATGAGGGACACGGCAAGCTCAGCAGCCTTTGGGAATGAACTCCGGGACACGTTCGCTGTCAACTGGAACCTATTAGAACGGATTAGAGGCTTTTTCTCATCAACACCCCCATGACACCGCGATCGGCTGGAATTGCTGTGAAAACATCATTACTGAAAATGGGCCTATTAGGACCAGAATGGACAGAAGCTTCTCACTGGTTTTAGCAGCTGAGACCGGGGTGGAGAGGGAGCAGTGGGGGCTGTGGGAAATGTGGTGAGGTGGGAGTGATGCCAGGGTGGGGGCTGTGGTGGAGCAGGTATCCCCTCCAGTCACAGCAGCCCAGTGCTTGGGCACCAGGAGCAAAGCAGTAGCTCAGAACTAAAGCAAGCAAATCTGCAATCGTCTCTGCTCCTAAGTGCATCCATCAGCGGCGAGAGCTGCAGGCTCCTTCGCTGAAGACAATCCAGTTGAGAGCATCAGCGGGAACAGAGCGAGGCGGCTCAAATGGTTGAGGTCCATTACCTGTAAAAGGCTTTAAGTGGAGATTGGAGACTCTCAGGAGCTCTCCAGAGCTGGCAGGGCTGCGTATCCTGGACAGGGATGCTGCAGGTCCAGTAAGAACCATCCCAACCCTGCTGCTCTTGTGTGGGAGGCTCTGAATTGCCTGATACAACCCTCCTGAGCATCCTGGGATGCTTCAAACCCCAGGGGTTGGGTTGGAGCACCATTCCTGGAGGTGTTTAAAGATTGTTTACAAGCGATGCTTGGAGATCCCGGCTAGTGGTGACCTTGGTAGAGATGGGTTAGTGGTTGGACTGGATGATCTCAAAGGTCTTTTCCAAGTGGAACATCTCCCTGCTGAAGAAAGGCTGAGGGAGCTGGGGCCCTTGAACTGGGAAAAAAGGAGAGTCAGGGGTGACCCCAGGAATATTGATCAATATGTGAAGGGTGGGTGTCAGGAGGATGGAGCCAGGCTCTGCTCAGGAGCACCCAGTGATAGGACAAGGTTGTAGTGGGTGTGAGCTGGAACAGAGGAGGTTCCACATGGATGTGAGAAGGACCTTGTTCCCAGTGAGGGTGCCAGAGCCCTGGCAGGGGCTGTTCAGGAAGGTAGTAGAGTCTCCTTCTCTGGAGACGTTTCAAACCCTCCTGGGTATGCTCATGTGCAACTGTGGTGGGGAGATGGGACTGGCTGATCTTTTGAGGTCCCTTCCAACCCCTGGTGTTCTGTGATTCTGTGATTCTGTCTGTAAGGCTTCACCTGCACCCAGACAGCCCCTCACAATGAAATCAGTCTCTGCAATGAGGGAAACACGGCTCTGGAAACAGTTTGTTCCGTAGTGTTCAGGCTCTGAGTTGGCTGTTATCATTGACAGGTCGGTTTCCCACTGAGCAGTTCAGCTTTATGGGAATCAAAGTGTTCCCTGGGAGTGAGCAGCTTTTTTTGACAAAGTTTTCGAGGTGAATGTGTCTGAACAAATCACTTTAACTCGCCTGCTTTATTTTTCCACAGATGTAAAAATAGGTCCTTGGATCTCGATGTGATAGAAATCCCATACAGTGCAATTAATCTAATATTTATCACACTGGCTCTGTCAACTCACACATTTAGCTGTTGACAAAAGGACTCAAATATTCTCTTTCACAGAGCAGCTGCGTCCCCCTCCAGCATCTCGTGTGATGCAGGTCTGGCCTTTGGAACCACCTGGCTATGAAACGCAGCTCCAGAAGCCACGGCTGGTGGTTCAGAGATGAGTCTGGAGGCAGGAGGGGCAGAGGATGTGCTGCAGCAGCAGCCCCCAGCCCAGCCTCTCCGCAGCAGCATGCTCAGGGTTTAACCTGAGTTTGTTTCCTGGCCCTTCCCAGCCTGCTGCAAAGCACCAGATTGATATCTGAGATCCAGCCCTAAATGTTAGCTTTGACAACCAACTACATATCATTAAACCTCACTGGTGTGCAGGCTTCCCTTCTTTATTTTCCCTTCCCTTCCCTTCCCTTCCCTTCCCTTCCCTTCCCTTC
>VXBP01004268.1:271826-404026 GCA_013400115.1 Rhinopomastus cyanomelas
TGTGCACTCTTCTGTTCTTTCCCTTCCCTTCCCTTCCCTTCCCTTCCCTTCCCTTCCCTTCCCTTCCCTTCGCATGTGGCCATCTTCCCGTTTCCACTCCCCGTGATGTCTATTCCACAGCACCTGCTGTGACGGGGTGTCCTTGGGAAGGAGGGTGGGTGATTCCCTCTATCCAGCTGCCAATGTCTGCTTCCCCCAGTGGGAATCCGGTGGGAGTCATACTGGACAGCTCAAGGCGCTGGAAGGACCACCAGAGATGCCACACTTGAAGAGTGGATCCCACTCTGCTCAATAACCGCCTCTGCCGTGGCTGTGGGACATGGATGAGCAGCCATGGGACAAGACAACTCCAACATGGACCCTCCTCACCTGAGACTGATCCTTTAGTCTGCAAACCCCAATCACCCCCAGAAATACCCAGCCCCAGCCATGAGGTGCCCATCCCTGGCAGCATGTCCAACTGGCCATTGGTGCCTGGTGCCCACCCAGCCTGGCATCACAAGGGCTGCCGTGCTGGCATCCCCCGGGCAGAGCCGCCTCGTACAACAGGCACTTTAATTAACCGTAGGAATAAAGTCGTGGGCAGTGCGTAACCATGGTGACGCCGAGCCAATCCCACAGGATCCCCAGCCAGCTGGAATATTTGCTGGATGGCAAAGCTTCACACCAGCGTTTAATGGTGTTCGGCTCTATGCGGGGAAACAATTACATGCTCCATTTTCAGTGTAGTTGGCTCAACAATGGGCTAAATGAAGCAGCTGAGACAGAGACTTCTCTGCTGCTGTCCAGCCCATGGGGCTGGATGCTCCCTTCGCAGAGTGGGCACTGGGATACACTGGCACCACCCTCAGCCACAGCCATCCTCGCAGGGATGGGAGAGCTTCTGGCACTGGTGGTGACCTCAGTGCAGTTCCCCTGGTCTTCCTTGGGTGGCTGGGCTAGCAGAGGTAGCCCACCCATGCTTATGCCGTAGCCCAAGAGATTTTGATAATCAGCTATATACCATTAGTATCATTAAACCTTATCAGTGTGTAGGCGTCCCTTCTTCATTCTCTCCTTTCCCTTTCCCTCTCCCCTTCCCCTTCCCTTTCACTCCCCCCCTTCTTCCCCTTCCCTTTCTTCCCCTTTCCCTTTCCCTTTCCCTTTCCCTTTCCCTTTCCTCTCCCTTCATCACTGGGTAGCTGGAAGAGCTACCAAAGCCACTGCTGCTGCCTCCCACACTCTGCAGACCTGGAGTGTGAGGTGCCAGCTCCCCTCCCCATCTTCTCTTGCCCATCCTCCTCTGTGACACAAGTCTCTCGGCTTCTAGCCTCCCTTCCCCAGCTCCGTGACCTCCTTTCTCATTCAGGAATAGCCTGTTCCCGTGCTGGTGTGTCATGGGCGCTGCACAGAAACCGCCTCATTGGCAGGAGACGCGTCGTCAAGAGAAGTGCCTTGTAAGACAGCCCAGCACATAATTAATTGCTGCCTTTATTTCATTAGGATTAAAAAAAGAAAAGAGCCGGTCTTTTAAATATTTCCAGGGGTGACATCAGTGTGTCTTCAGTTTAGTTTGGATTTGATCCTTGTTATGATTTCAGCTATGCAAAGAATGTGAGGAGTAGGGAGGATGGTGACTCCTTTCCCAACACCACACCTCGCTCCTGCTTCTTTCTTCTAAAAATCAGAGAATCATTCAGGTTGGGAAGGACCCCCTGGATCATCAAGTCCAACCATCAGCCCTACTCTACAAGGTCACCCCTAAACCAGATCCCCCAATACCACATCTAAGCAAGTTTTAACCTCATCCAGGGATGGGGATCAAATCGCCACCCTGGGCAGCCCATCCCAGGGCCTGACCACTCTCTCTGGGAAGAATTTCTTCCTGATGGCCAGTCTAACCCTCCCCTGTTGGAGCTTGAAGCCCTTCCCTCTGCTTCTGTCACTAATGACCCGTGAGAAGCGCACAGCACCAGCATCTCTGCAGTGTCCTTTCAAACAGTTGTAGAGAGCGATGAGGTCTCCCCTCAGCCTCCTCTTCCTCCAACTAAATAGCCGCAACTCTCTTCATCTCTCCCCATCAGATTTATTCTCCAGGCCCTTCCCCAGGCTCATTGCCCTCCTCCACACTCACGCCAGTCACTTGATGTCTGAGGTGCCCCAAACTGTCCCCAGTACTCAAGGTGTGGCCTCCTGAGTACAGGGGGACAGTCCCCACCCTACTCCTTCCTCTTGACCTCAGCACACACACTGACATGACAGTCCCTTTTGAGTCCCTTCCTCATTGTGTCCTTGTTCTGACAGTCACCAGTTCACTCCCTTGGCAGCAGTGGAGCTTATCGATCCCAATCGGACATTCCAGGCAGCCTTTCTCCTCCACGCTGCTCCTCGAGGTTTACTAGCCCCAGCCAGCTGCTCCATCCCAGCCACTTCACTCCAGTTTTATAACCACAGGCCAGGCTAACAGTGGGATGGACAAACCTGCTCTTGCACAATGACTCTGTGCAAACACCTCCTGGAGTGCTCGCCCAGCAGCCAAGAAGCAGAAGAGCTTTCTCAGTGTCCATCTTGCGACCTTCCAATGCTGCCTGACACCAGGAAGATGAGCGCAGGAGACTGATGTTTTCTAAGAGCCGTCCAGTGGGGCTAACAAAATCAGCGGTTGCTCTTGAAATCATGGGCTGCTATTGTGCTGCGGATGACTCAGCCCAGTGCTAACGGACGAGCGCTGTTAGGTTGGGTTACTCAAACTGGGGTTACTCAACGAGACGTTTATCCTCATGAGAAGAGCTCTTGCTACTCACTCACCCTTCTCTGCCTCTTCTGTCAAAACGAACTCAAGGGTTTATCTCAGGCCCCGGCTTGTACCATCTTGAAGAGAAAGATTTGTCCCTAGGGCAAGAGGAAACCAGCCAAAAGCCACCACCTCCTCCTCTTCCTCCTCTGACTCTGCCCTTTCTCCACCTGACTGTGAACCTCTGGCACCACCACACTCCTGTGGCTTGGAAAGCTCACAGAATCCCAGAACATGAGGGATTGAAAGGGACCTTGAGGGTTCATCCAGTCTGATCCCCCGACACAGCAGGATCCCCTACATTCAGTCAAACAGGAACAGTCCAGGAGAGTTTGAAATGTCTCCAGAGAAGGAGACTCCACAATCCTCCTGGGCAGCCTTCTTCTCATTCTCACTGGGGAGAAGGTCTTTCTCACATTGATGTGGAACCTCCTCTGCTCCAGCTCACATCCGCTGCTCCTTGTCCCATCACTGGGTGCCCCTGAGCACAGCCTGGCTCCATTCTCCTGACACCCACCCTTTCCAGACTGATCAACATTCCTGGGGTCACCCTTGATTCTCCTTTTTTCCCAGCTCCAGAGCCCCAGCTCCCTCAGCCTTTCCTCAGCAGGGAGATGCTCCCCTCCCTCCATCATCCCCATGGCTCTGCGCTGGGTTCTCTCCAGCAGCTCTGTGTCCTTCTGGAACTGAGGGGCCCAGAGCTGGACACAAGATTCTAGCTGTGGTCTCCCCAGGGCAGAGCAGAATGGGAGGAAAAACTGTCTCCATCTCCAAACCTCCCCCGCTCTGATCCACCCCAGGATGCGACCGGCCTTCTTGGACACAAAGAGCCCAAAGCAGCATTTCCTAAGGTTCCACCAGCTGCTGCCTCTGCCTGTCCAGAGCACTGCCTGCGGGGGTGGCCATGGTGGGACCACCAGTCTCCTTGGTTGTGCTGTCAACCGCTTTGTGTAACCACAGCGAAGCTGAGCGTGGCCTCTGTTTCCCTTGACAGAGCTCAGTAGGAGAGGGAAGAGCTAGGCTGAGCCTCAGAACAAACTGCTTATTGAGATTTTCCATAAGGCATCAGCAGTTCTTTAAAGAGGGCAAAACCAGAGGGACCTTACAGAGAAATCCTTGTAGGGGTTCCAGTGCTGTAATTAGTTTCTATATTTGACCGATGTAAAAGTTTATCTTGAAGTTGCCTGTATTTTTTTAACTGTGACATCAGTGCCTTTGAATTTGTTTGGATTTGCCCTTGACCACCAGGTTTTATTATCGTCTCCTTCTTTGTTTTCTTTAAACTACTCACAGAACTCAAGAATCCCAGAACGTTAGGGATTGGAAGGGACCTCAGAAGATCAGCCAGTACAATCCCCCTGGCACAGCAGGATCCCCTACATCCAGTCAAACAGGAACAGTCCAGGTGGGTTTCAAAGGTCTCCAGAGAAGGAGACTCCACAGCCCTCCTGAGCAGCCCCTGCCAGGGCTCTGGCACCCTCACTGGGAACAAGGTCCTTCTCACATTGAGGTGGAACCTCCTCTGTTCCAGCTCACACCCACTGCCCCTTGTCCTATCAGTGAGTGCTCCTGAGCAGAGCCTGGCTCCATCCTCCTGACACCCACCCTCCACATATTGATCAACATTCCTGGAGTCACCCCTGAGTCTCCTTTTTTCCCAGTTCAAGGGCCCCAGCTCCCTCAGCCTTTCCTCAGCAGGGAGATAGTCCCCTCCCTCCATCATCTCTGTGGCTCTGCTTTGGGCTTTCTCCAGCAGCTCTGTGTCCTTCTGGAACTGAGGGGCTGAGAGCTGGTCACAAGACTCCAGCTGTGGTCTCCCCAGGGCAGAGCAGAGAGGGAGGAGAACCTCTCTCAGTCTACTAACCACCAGCCTTGTGATTCACCCCAGGATGTCGTTGACCTTCTTGGCCACCAGGGCCTATTGCTGACTCCTGGCCATCCTGCTGTCTGCCAGGACCCCCAGGTCCCTTTCGCCTTCGCTGCTCTCTGATGGGTCAGTCCCCATCCTATCCTGATCCCTGGGGCTGTTCTTGCCCAGATGCCAGACTCTCCAGTGCCCTGGTTGTAGTTGATTCAATGTCTCCCTGCTCAGCTGTCCAGACCAGTATAGCCCAGTGTAAGCCAGTATAGCCCAGTGTAGCCTATCCAGGTCTCACTGAATGGCAGCACAGCCTGCTGGGGTGTTTCCCATGGCTCCCATCTTGGTGCCATCAGCAGGCTTGCTGACAGTGCTCTCTAATCCCTCATCCAAGCCAGCAACGAATAGATTGAATAGTACTGGTCCCAGTACGACCCTTGTGGGTGTGCACCGGACAGAGGTCTCCAACTGGACTCTGTGCCATCGACCACTCCTCTCTGGTTTCTGTCCTGCAGCCAGTTCACTCCAAAACCTGGAGAACATTTGCTCTGAGCATAAAGCCACTGTTGACCTGTGCAGTCTTTGGCAGAGTGGAGGTCCCATTTGTTTTGCCACTGCCACGTCGCTCCTACCACAAACTCAATCGATTCATTTTCAGCTCAGCCTGCGAAAAGCCCCTAAATGCTCTGAGCCCAGTTTGTGCCAGTTTCAAGCCAACAAGGCAAATGGGCTCACAGCATCAATATTTCACTAGCCAGCTATAAATACAGTGGCTGCTGACAAAACCCCACTGCAGCCCCACGCCAGCATCAACAGTCAAAGAGCCCCAGAGGCTTTGTGAGTGGGAGGCAGTCCATTGGGGTGGAGGGATTCAGGGCTGGAGATGATGGCAGTAGCTCAGACCTGCTGGAAGGTTTTCAGATCTGGAGGAGTTTGCTTCCCATTTCTCCCAGTTTTTGTTTCCTGGAGCTGAACACGGGGAAAACTGTGTTGCAGTGGCTCCTGACCACGGGAATGTTTATTCTGCCATTGCTCCCACCCTTCTTCTGCCTGGATCCTGTGGCATCACTTAGGATGGGCATGCCACTGGGCACAGAGGACAGTGAGGGCACTGCATCCCCTTTCTGGAATCATTTGTCCAACCACAATACAGGGACGGGATAAATTCTCCTTCAGTTGGTGCTGAAGCTCTTTCCGGTTGGATCTGCTGTACCGGCAGCTCTTGGGACAGACTCCTTCACACCATGCTCAGCGGGAACCTCCCAGTGCAACCAGCGGTGGACTGGGGGAGATGCAGAGCAGCTGGGAGCCTTCCACATAATCAAACTCCTGATCTCAGTGTGGGTTTAAGACCAGCAGGGACAAACTACAGGTGACATGGGCTTGCCTCATCGCTGGTGGAAACCTGAAGGGCTGGAGCCAGAAGGAGACTCAGGAAAGGAAACGAACTTTGTAGAGTTCCCTTCCCAACAGGCGACAGCAGCGCTGAGCAAACATGTCAGCTTTTGTGAGGGAGGATAATCCCTCCATTCAGATGTTAACATGAAGAAGTTAGAACAAGGCTTGAGCTGCTTTCTCTGCAGACCAGGAGCACTAATTCGGTCAGTACTTCCCGGGAAGGGTTCCAAAATATTGAGGAGGGATGGTGGTGAAACGGGACAGGTACCTCTGGGAACAAGGGTGGGATCTGGTGGGCATGAGCCTCTGGCTGGGCATCCACCCTGGGCATTGCTGATGGGCTTCTCCTCCTGGGCAGGAGCAGAGTGAGGGAGAGACAAGGAGAAATTATAGTGGTAACAGGGAAGTGTGTGGGATGGGATGGGGTGGGGTGGAATGGGAAACATCCTCCCTACCAGGCTGAGCTCTGGGTGGGCTTGTGGCAATGGTGGGAGGTGTGGGATGTGTGGTGGTGGCAGGAGCACAAAGCAGGGACTGGGACAGGTCAAAGAAGCCAAAGCTCTGTCCCAGTCCCCGCTGACTGCTTTCCTTGAGCTGGAGGCTGAGAGGATAGCCTGCTCCCTCCTGAAAATACAGCAGGGAGGCAGAGCTATTTCCTCCTCAGATCGGGAGAACTTTATGGCTGTGCTTTTCCCAGCTCACTTCGGCCAGGAGCCAGCCTGGATGAGCTCTACACCTTTCTGGGAGCAAACACGAGGAAGATCTCCGTTCCCTTCCCTCCCTTTGCCACTGTGCTGCTGGTGGGCACTGGGAGCCAGGCTAGCGAGGGTCAGGCAGACCGACAGCAGCCTCCTGTCTGGCCCTGGGTTTGTGGCCGCAGGAGCTGCTCTGCTGCTCCCAGGAGAGCCCCGCGGAAAGGCTGCTGTGGAAAAAGCATCACGAGGAAGATGTCAGCCGATGACGGGAAGCGCTGGGAAGCTCCACGAGTGTGGTCGAGGAGGGACAGTCTCCAGGCATCCCGGGATGTAAACACCAAACACACACAACGTTGCCAGAGGAGATGGGATGAGATTAAAGATGCGGGCTCAGCGCCAGGATTCCGGTGGCACAGGGCACAGCAGGGCATCTCGGAGGGGACGGGGCATGTCGGAGGCCTTGGGAGGGGATGGGGAAATGCACTTTGGGGGCCACATGGGCCCCCCAGGCTCTGCCGCCTCACTGGGGAGGTCTCCGGCAGCCCCTGGAGGAGAGGATCCCTGCAAAGCTCCCTGCCAATGTGCTGACAGTGCTCCAGGCTCTCTGAAACCCGGCGGCAGCCTCATCCAGAGGGAGACTTGTGCTCCCTGACAATAGCCGGGTGCGGGCCAGCCCGCGTCCCCCCCGGCATTCTTCCACCCGCGATCCCCCAGACAGACCAGGGCACTGGGACACCAGTCCAAGCCTGGGTGATTCCGCCCCGCCTCCCTCCGCCCCTCCCGTCCCCACAGCCCGTCTTGTCTGCATCCTATGCTCTGATGAGCGTTAATAGAGTCGCAACGTCTGACATCTCAAAGGAGTCTCCTGTTGGGAATAAAACTGCTGCAGAGGCCAGCGCATCCCTTCACCACAGCGAAGGGCTCCGGCACCCCGTGAGGGGTTCCAGGCACAGGACCCAGTTCTGACGGGGCTCCCGAGGTTCAGCTGGAGTCACAGACCCCCACGCACGGCACCCGCGTGGCGGAGCCTTTACCGGGGCTTTCCGTGCTGGCTACTTGTGCAGCTTTTTTAATGCACTTAGAACTAGCTGGGGGAAGTTTAACGCGAGACACACCAGGATCGGATGGGAGATGGCCGAGGTGTTTTACAGCCTCTGGGAATCTTTCCGACTCCCGGCGTCGCTCAGCACGAAGTTGCCTCTGGCTGGGCGGGTGTCAGGGTGCCGCCGCGGGCCATCGGAGCGGCGACCGCGGCCACGTACAAACCCCAGAGCCCGGCGAGGGCTCAGAGTCTCGTTAATACCTCCCTTAATCTGGCAGGATCAGGGTTGCCTGGTGAGCTTGGAGCTGCTCAGACCGACATCCTCTGATCTGTGTGGTCGCCCTTGGTACATGTCGTGGGATAAATGGAGACGTCTCTGGCGCAAAGAAAACACCCAGCAGTGCCAGGGGGCTGGCAGGGGGGAGCCTGCTGAGGAAACCAGCTGAGGTAGGGAGGTGACGGTGGCCCTGTGCTCTGCACCTTGAATACCAGGGCCAGTTTTGGGTGGCACAGGATCGGAAGGACATTGAGGGGCTGGAGAGGGGCCAGAGAAGGGCAACGAGGCTGGGGAGAGGAGCTGGAGAACATGAAGAGCAACTGAAGGAACCAAGGTTATTGAGTCTAGAGAAGAGGAGGCTGAGAAGAGATCTTCTTGCTCTCTACAGCTGCCTCAAAGGAGGTTGGAGAGAAGCTGCTGCTGGTCTCTCCTCCCAAATTACTAATGATAGGATGAGGGCAAATGGCCTCCAGCTGCATCAGGAGAGGTTTAGATTGTATCTTAGAAAGAAGTTCTTTGCTGAGAGAGTGGCTGGGCGCTGGACCAGGCTGCCCAGGGAGGAGGTGGTATCTCCATCCATGGAGGGGTTTAAAAATGAAGTAGCTGGAGCACTTGAGGCCATGGTCTAGGGAGCTGTTGGGATGAGGTCTGGGCTTGATGATCCTGGAGGTCCTTTCCAGTCAGGATGATTATAGGATTCTATGAAACCCAGTAGAACAGCATGGACCAGGGACCAGCTGAACCATGTGTCTCTGCCCATCCCCTCACACCTCTTCCATCTTCACAAGTCCATTCTTCTGCACCTCTGAAGGGTGGAAAGGGCTGTTCTCATCAAGCTGTGCTCTGTGTGTCCCCCCACAGGTGGTGAGGGATTGCTTTGCCATCAAACCAAAATAAGTTGTGCCGAGGTAATGGTGAGGCAGAATGGTTAGGTGCTCGGCATGGTGTCCCTGCAGTAGGGGGGGGGGGAACACGACTACAGGGCACAAGTCCACTGGGCTGAAGGATATCTGAAAGCCTGGGGGCAGGAGAAATGACCCACTGCTGGCCCTGTCTGTGTGTGGAGGGTTGAAGGAGCACTTAGAAAAGAGATGACTTGGAAACAAAAGGCTCTCGGAAAAGGCCCTGATCAATGTTCAGTTTAACCTTCACCTCTTTCTCCATGTGGGAGGGATGGACAGGTAAGAGCCAAAGGCACTCAGTGCTTTATCCAGGGCAGAGGCAAAGCCAAACCGGTCACTTGGGCCACCGACGCACAGCCCTGCACCTGCTCCATCAGCGAACAGGAGGCAGGTCTCGCTGCAAAAGCTCTGGTAGTGAGAATCCAGACACAGGTTGGCAGAGAGGTCTGCGACGGCAGGTGCCAGGCAGGTCCCTGGGTACCTGTGCCCTGCTCTTGAGTCTGCTGCAAGGGTTTCCCACCTTCCCTTTCGCTCAGGATGGAACCTGCTGCTTTTACCATAACAAGCCAAAGGGCGAATCAGCCCCACATATCTGGCTTAGCAGTGGGGGTCTGTTGTCCCCACACCACCTGGTTAATCTAGTTATCCTATAACTAAACAGCTTATCTATTCCTGGAGCACAGCCAGGGACTTCTGCTTCCTCAGCACAGGAAGGCCATAAACTGTGCAGTGACCCCAGCAGCACAGCTCATCTGAGCGGTCCTGGCACTGCTCTGCATCGAGACACATCTCAGACGCTCGTCCAAGCGGGGCAACTTTCCTGCTTCCCTGCCAAATGCCATCCAAGCAGCCAAGGTCTCCATGCACAGTGGTCTGCTGCCCACTGGGACTGCTGTCTCAGCTTCCATCCCTGTTCCTCAGCTCCAGGAAGGGTTCTGGCAGGTCCTGGCTTCTCTCTTACAGTCAGTTTCCTCCCTCTCGCAGTAGCAAGGAGCTCTGGCAGTGCCTCGTGCCTAGGACGTGGACAAACTCTGGTGCTTCAGCTTCTGGCTGCATAGAGATTTGAAGCCTGTTGCACTGCTCCTTTTCCTTATGAGTGTCTCCCAGGCTGGGGTGGGGAGAGGGCTTCTGAGCTGAGGATGTGGCACAGACACAAGGAAGTCAGTCTGAGGGAGATCCCTCTGCCTCTTGGGGGCTGGGGGAAGGACAACCCTGTGGGACCCCCACCTCATGCACTACCTGGGTACCACAGAAGACACCCCATGCATGACACATGATGCAGACCACACTCATACAAGGCCACATGTGCACAGCAGCATTTCCCATGGGCTGAGCCCCTTGATGCAGCTGGCAAAGCCTTTAGTCTCTGAGGAAAAGCAGTTAGGGCCAAGCCTCACCCTTCCTGCTCTGCTGCTGGCTCTGACTCACAGCTACAGCAAGAGGCAGCAGGACTGGGCTGCCTGGTGAAGCACAGGGAGCAGCAGGGCTGGCCAGACCTGCTGCACGGAGCAGGTACACACATGCATGGCCTGAGCCAGCCCCAGAGAGTGTCTGCACGCAAGAATCAAGCAGAAATACATTTCTTGGCCATCCAGCCTCTCATGCACGGGTCGGCCGTGGCACTGGCAGCCTGGCAGCATCCATGTGCTTCACCCTTCATCTTCCTCCGTACCTTGCCATGAGGTGATTTCTTTGGGGTTGGCAGCATCAGCAGTGTTCCCTGCCCCACAGCCGTCCCCGTTCTCTTTCAGAGCTCATACAGCCATCACCACTGTCCTATGGAAGTAGTGGGGAAGGCACTTCAGGGACCCTGTTCTCCTGTGCCACTGCTCATCCCTGCCCCATCCAGCCTGGCAGCAGCATCCTGGCAGTGAGCGAAGGAAACATGGTAAACTCAAGGACACCTCTGCAAGGGAAGGGAAGACCTGCAGGGTTGGTGGGACGTAGAGCTGGGACCTCCAGGCAGCCAAGCTCTGCTGCCTCCTGCCCTCACCCTGCCTCTGCCCCCGTGGATGTGTGACCCCCAAGGAGCCCACTCCTGCTAGGGTTATCACACAGTATCACAGGCACTCACCCTGTGACATTCAAGAACATGCCCTCAGAGTCCCCAGACGTTTATTTCCCTTGTGCTGAGCTGCTGTTAGAGCAGTAGCTCCTCCAGGATGGAGATGCTGGTGGCTCAGCCTTTGGCACTGGGGAGTCTGTGGGTTTCATTAGGTCAGAGCAAACCAGTAAAGATCCAGTAAAACCACTGCTGTGGGCTCAGCCCGGCAGCCAGTAGTGAAGGGCTGGGGGACAGTCTGTGGCTTCCACCCCACATCCTGCATCACTCCAAGCTTCCCACAGCAGCTGCATGTGAATGAAAGGAAAATAGGGCATCAATTACCTGGGTCAGGAATGGAAATGGGCTTTCTGACGGTGGGGAGGGCCCAGGAGCTGCCTGGGCAGCCGGTCAGTGCAGGATAGCAAAGTGCTAATTGGAAGCACCCAATGTCAGGTCCCTGCTCGGGGCTGGACCTGCCGGGGAGCCAGCGGGTATCTAATTGCCATGACCCAGAGGGAAAAACCACCTAAATGGCCACTGCCACCGCAGGTCAGTGGCCCCCCGGGGATAAGACCACAGGACATGCCTGGGCATCTGCGCCTGTCAGGCTGGGCTGAAGGTTGAGGTCACAGCAAAGCTGGAGCTGTGAAGCCCTGACACTTCATTCTTCCCTTCCTGGGAGAACAAGTTCAGATCCTGTAATTCAGCCTGAATTGGTAACATTAAAAAATGGGCAACTGCCTGATACTGGATTTATCTTCAAAAAATACCTGGCATGCAGGTTCTCCTTTCTCTCTTCTCCACTCTGGGGAGACCACAGCTGGAATCTTGTGTCCAGTCATGGGCCCCTCACTTCCAGAAAGGGACAAAGCTGCTGGAGAGAGTCCAGAGCAGAGCCACAGGGATGATGAAGGGAGGGGAGCATCTCCCTGCTGAGGAAAGGCTGAGGGAGCTGGGGCTCTTGAACTGGGAAAAAAGGAGCCTGAGGGTTGACCCCATGGATGTTGATCAGTCTGGAAAAGGTGGGTGTCAGGAGGATGGAGTCAGGGGCACCCAGTGATAGAACAAGGGGCAGCAGGTGTGAGCTGGAGCGGAAGAGGTTCCTCATCAGTGTGAGAAGGACCTTGTTCCCAGTGAGGGTGCCAGAGCCCTGGCAGTTGCTGCCCAGGGGAGTTGTGGAGTCTCCTTCTCTGGAGCCATTTCAAACCCGCCTGGGCATGTTCCTGTTCGACTGCATCTAGGGGATCCTGCTGTGGCAGGGCGGTTGGTCTCGGTGATCTTCCAAAGTCTTTTCCAGTCCCTAATGATCTGGGGTTCTGTGATTCTGTGCAGATTGCAGGGGGTTTGGGGGCTTTTGTTGGAGCATTTTGTTTTGATTCTGGTGCTTTGGCCAAGAGAAAAACTGCTGAAATAGAATTAACCTCCTGGACATTGCAGGATGTTTTTGTAACTCACCCAATGATGAAATGCAAACACTCCCAGCGTGGGGAATCAGCGATTCCTTGCAGCATCTCTCCACCAGAAACAGTTCTGGTCACCTATCAAAAATCCCCTTGTTCCTCCAAGGCCAACGAGCCCACCCTGCCCACAGCCCTACCACCCTCACGGGGTGCAGCCTCCATCTCTGATGCTGCTTCATGCCCAGCTCAGGGAACAGCTGCTGAAAAGCAACCCTCTCTTACCTCTGGGATCCACATTGCCCCTGCACAGACCACAGGGAAGTTTCCAAGCATCGTAGCTGGGACTGGGACATGCAGGTCCTGCTACCGAAAGGGCTTTTTCCTGGGACTGGGAAGGACGACCTGGTAATTAAGTGGCTGGAAATGACACGGTGTCTTGGAGACATTTTTCTGGCTGCTGGGGTGTCCAGAGGGCAGTGCTTGCTGCTTGGGAGAACCCTCATCCAGGGATGCTTGCACCAGACCCAGGCTCTGCAGCCCCTGGAGGAGCTGCACTGGGAACTGGAACCAGCACCTCCCCAGCCCACCCTCTGTCGCTATCCACTGGGGTGAGTTCAGGGGTTCACTGGACAGATGCCCAAATGTTCTCTTTCCCTGTGGAGACCTTTCAGTCTTTTCACCCAGACCACCACCATAACCACTAACCCACACCATAGAGTTAGGGTTAGGTTTTGGGTTGTGAAGAGGTTTAACAGCTTCTATGCCCCAATAGAGGGAGGTGGCATCCAAAGCCGGGTGCTGGGGTCTATGTGCTGCCACTGAGGGGACATGGGGGGAGTGGGAGTGACCCTGCTGGGTGGCTGAGGCAGCTGCATGGGAAGGATGGTGGAGCTGGCATGGAGCTGCAGTGGCCTGTGTCCCGCAAGCCCCTGTTGCTGCCACCTCAGAAGCATCTCCAAACCCTGCTCCTTCCTCACCTGGACTTTGCTTCTGAAAAGAGAAGGAGAGAGGGGCAAACAAAGAAGCAAAAACCCAAGCAAAACCCAACCTAGAAGAAACAAAGAGAGAAGCTGAGTGGTCCCACCCTGCTTTTGTGGATGGTTCCAGTGTCTTCTCCCGTTGCTTTTCACAGCAGCAGGATCCATCAGCAGCAGGATCCATCACAGTGAAAATGAGAGGTCCCGTCTCCTCTCCATCCTCTCAGCTGTCCATCTGTACACAGCGAGAAGTCAGAGGCTGTCTTGACCCAGCCACAGCCCTCGGCAGTACAGCAGCAACACCCCAACACCTCCATTTCCATCCCAAGCCCCATGAAGAGGGGGATTTATGGTCACCGGTGACAAGTGTGAAGGGCGCACGGAGACCTCTGGCTTTTACGAGCGATGGTTTAGGCTTGACTGGCTGCTTAAATAGGTCTCCGTTAATCCCTGGCCCAAGGTACCCAGCGCAGATGGGAAGAGAAGAAAGCTGAGTGGGAAAGGCAGGGGGGAAATGAGAGCATAAACCATCTTTTACAGGGTGTCACAGGAGGCTGTGATTTACAGCAAAATTATGTTAAACAAACACTGGAAGCAGCCCAGAAGTGGGGGATGGAGTGGAGGAGCTTCTGTCTGAGCAGCAGAGGTGGGTTTTGCTCCAGCACGTGGAGAAAGGACTGAGACTGGGGCTTCTCCTGCAGCTCTTCTCCAGAGACGGACCACCATGAACAGCCCAGCCTGGGCCGGGGCAGGGGACAGCCGGTGCCACCAGCTCTGTGGCAAGGCAGCACAGGAGGAGAGTCCCCGTGGAGTCACAGGTTGCTCTCTGCTTTTACCCACCTGGATGATTCTGTCCAGCAAAGGAAGAACCTGGACCCCTTCTCACTGGGTGCTGTGTCCCTGCCTGGGCCCCTCCTGAGCTGTGGCAGCACCCTGAGGGGCTCAGACCCGTGCAGGACCTGGGCAGGTGTGGGAAGGTGGGTGCTGTGGTGGGTTCTGCAGTGGGTGCTGCGGTGGGTGCATGCTCCCTTCAGGCACAGCCCGCAGCACCTCACCCAGCTGCTCCTACCTCACCTGCCCATGGGAGGAGGAAGCAGGCAGTCCAGAGCAACTGCGGAGACTGGGCTTGGCTGTGGCAGTGGAGGGTTTGCTGCAGGGGCTCAGGAGAATCACAGAACATTAGGGATTGGAAAGGACCTCGAAAGATCATCAAGGGAGCTTCTGTCTCCATCTCCTTCTCCATTAGCATTGCTGGGGGAAAAGGAGGGTGTTTCAGCCCCTGCTTAGAAGAAAAACAGCTCTGCAGGATGCTGAGGAGCCACAGGTGAGGCTGTGCCTTCCATGGAGTGTAGGAGCTTGAGGATAATGGGGAAATCTTCCCCTCCTTGGGATGCCCCGCTCCACCCCCACCCATTGCCTGCACCCCTAGAACCTCTCTGCTATGACCCCTTTTCCAGCAGCTCTGCATGAAGCTCAATGAAGAGGCTGCTCTTCCCTCCCTGTCCCCTGTAGCAAGCAGCCAGCTGCTCCCCTCTACTCTGCTGCCTCTGACCTTCCTCTTCTCCTCCGCCACCCACCAGCCCCAAGGCCACCGCAGAGAGGTGGGAGAATCAGGGCTGTCACTCCTGGCTGGTCTGCGGGTAAGGGATGATGGGGGCCTCCATCCCCATAGCCCCAGGTTGGAGCAGGGGGTCAGGCAAGTCACCCCCAATCAGACAGACCCATATCATGCCAGTGTGGGTTCCTGTCTTGAGAGACACTTGCAGGCACTGAGAGCTCTCACTCAGCAGCCAGAGGCTACCAGGAAATTTATTAAACAGGTAAAACTGGAGGGCTAAGGTCTGGTTGTCTTCGTCTCCCCGCAAGCCCTCAAGGGAAGCTCTTCGATTGAAGCCCTGATTCAAAACCACACCAGCACTCCAAGTCAGATGAGCAAAGGGTAACCACAGCCCCCATGGCTCTGGGGTAGGTTGGGAGCCCAGGGAGTGTCTTATGTCCCCTTGCTCCAGTCCATCTCACCCACCCCAGTCTGGGACACAGCTGGAAGAGATCCCAGTTCACTGGGGGAATATGAGGCTTTTGTTCTCCAGCACGAGCATCACTCCAACAGGGAACAGAAGGTCCAGCTGAGGTGGGTTCTGCTCATGCAGCCCCAAGCCCTGGAATTTGCCATGATGGGAGTGGTGCCATGGGGGTGCTGCTGGGCAAGGGTCAGCCCCAGAGCTCAGCCAGTCCTCTTCCACCTGGGTCTTGCTCATTTTGCATGTCAGCATCCTCATGGGGGATGCTGGAGACCAGTAGACAAGTGGGGATGCTCAGCAAAAGAGCTGCTGCTGCCTGCGGCTATGAGCTGGCCAGAGTGAGGAACAATCCCACACCCAGGAAGGATCCCGCACCCAGCAAGGGTTCTGCACCCAGCAAGGATCCCACACCCAGGAAGGATCCCAAACCCAGCAAGATTCCCACAATCAGCAAGGATCCTGCACCCAGCAAGGATCCCACACTCAGGAAGGATCCCAGACCCAGCAAGGATCCCACACCCAGCAAGGATTCTGCACCCAGCAAGGATCCCACACTCAGCAAGGATCCCACACTCAGGAAGGATCCCACACCCAGCAAGGATCCCACACCCAGCAAGGATTCTGCACCCAGCAAGGATCCCACACTCAGCAAGGATCCCACACTCAGGAAGGATCCCACACCCAGCAAGGATCCCACACCCAGCAAGGATTCTGCACCCAGCAAGGATCCCACACTCAGCAAGGATCCCACACTCAGGAAGGATCCCACACCCAGCAAGGACTTGCAAGCTGCTTGCGCGCAATTTGCAAACCAGAGAAGTTGAAATCCGGTGCCAGAAATAGCTGATCTGTGGGTAGGTTGGGAGCCCAGCTGCCTGTGAGCTGTCTGGAGTTGGGAGAAAGAGGAGGGAACCAGAGAGAGAAGCAAATGCTGAACTCAGAGAGGGCAAAAGTCAGGAGTGTGGCTGGAGATGTCTGGGAGATGCTCTGAGCTGCCCCATAGATGCTGAGCTATGACCCCAAGTGCTGTGCCAGGGCGAGAGATGACAATGTCCTGGGCAATTCTCTGTCAGATTCCCCTCATCAACAGGAATGAATGGGCACAGAGCAGGGAGAGGATCAGGATAGATTGATGGGGAGGAATTAAAAAAGCCATGTCTCCAGAGTTTGGTGGCCAGAGGTTTCAAGGGAAGAGCAGATGAGTGTAGGGGGCAAGCGAAGAGTATCCTAACAGCCTACAGATATTGCGAGGAGAAGGCACCAAGCAGCAGGTTGATACTTTCTTCGTGATGTAAATGGGATGCAGCTAGGGGAGAGGGAGAAAGACACACTGGGGTGAATCCCAGAACATTAGGAATTGGAAGGGACCTCGAAAGACCATCCAGTCCAATCCCCTGCCACAGCAGGATCCTCTAGATCCAGTCACACAGGAACATGCCCAGGTGGGTTTGAAACATCTCCAGAGAAGGAGACTCCACAACCCACCATGGGCAGCCCCTGCCAGGGAACAAGGTCCTTCTCACACTGATGAGGAACCTCCTCTGCTCCAGCTCACACCTGCTGCCCCTTGTGCTATCACTGGGTGCCCCTAAGCAAAGCCTGGCTCCATCCTCCTGACACCCACCCTTCACATATTGATCAACATCCATGGGGTCACCCTTGAGCCTCTTTTTTTCCCAGCTTCAGAGCCCCAGCTCCCTCAGCCTTTCCTCAGCAGGGAGATGCTCCCCTCCCTTCATCATCCCTGTGGCTCTGCACTGGGCTCTCTCCAGCAGCTCTGCATCCTTCTGGAAGTGCGGGGCCCAGAACTGGACACCAGATTCCAGCAGTGGTCTCCCCAAGGCAGAGTAGAGTGGGAGGAGAATCTCTCTCCATCTACTAACCACCTCCCTTTTTATCCACCTCAGGATGCCGCTGGCCTTCTTGGCTACAGAAGCTCTAGAGGTTTCCCTACAGAAGGAACACGGACCTCATCACTAGACTGGGTACCTGACAGAGGCACCAAACTCCAGCAGCACCTTGTTCTCCACTTTGCTGCCATTACAGCTGCAGACGTTGCCTGTTGGTTAGGGTTAGGATTTGGGTTAGGGTTTGAGTTAGGGTTAGGGTTAGGGTTAGGGTTAAGGTTTCAGTCAGGGTTAGGGATTCTGCTAGGATGATCCGAGCCCTTTGGACCAGCCCCCCCTGAAACCTGGCACTGTAAGACTTCCCTCCCTAAGACAGCTGAACCAATTCCTGTGTTGCTCTTCCTCCCTCCCCTGCCCCTCATGGTTCCAAGCTGTCCATGTGCCAGGAGAACATCTTGGGCAGCCCTTGAGCTCCCAGTGCTGCCCAGTTTCACAGCAGGGCCCCCCCTCAACCCGCCTGCCGCGGTAGGGTGTCAGCTCTCCCGTGCCACGCTGGGTAGCAGAGCCTGGCTGGCATCGCCACCACCGCCAACGCGACAGATGGGCGCGAGGAAAGCTGGCGCTGCCTGTGCCAGGGTGAAAATGGCTCAGCTGCAAATGAATATTTCCAGAAACCTCTTCTTCCTTGGATTATAATTACGAGCAGATTTTCTTGTGGATAAAAGAGAGGCTGGTTTCAAAAAAGAAATGACCCCGTGTGGGAAGAAATGATTCTTCTTGGGAAAATATGGTGCCTCAAGTGAGTTTAACTCTTCTGCTTCCTCCCAGCGGGATCTGAATCGCTGTGTCCACATCCCAGTCAGCCGGCTACGGGTCTCAGGCACCGGCAACCTTGCAGAGCAAGAAAGGGAACCTGTTGTAAACCAGCAAGTTCCTCTTCGCAGGCTGTGGGAGGGGGGCTGTGATCCCAGGAGAGGGATCCCTGCATGTCTCTGGCATCATAACTGGGATGCACTGTGGGAGGTGCCGGAGTCGGCCGTGTGGTGCTGGAGTTTGGACCTTCCTCTGTGGAGGAACACGGGGGCTGTCTGGTGGGGAATTCAGCCGGGGAGGCCACTGTGAGGTGGGTTTGGTGGGTCTGACCCCAAACCATTACACTCTAAAGGGCTGCTGGAGCCTGGACCTTCATCCATGGAGGAACACAGGGGCTGTCTGGTGGGGAATTTCAGCCGGGGAGGCCGCTGTGAGGTGGGTTTGGTGGGTCTGACCCCAAACCATTATGGTCTGGAGGGCTGCTGGTGCTTGCCGGCCAGTGCCAGGGGTGAGCAGAGTGTCCCATCTCAAAAGCAGGTGACTCACTCCACTTTCACAACCTTTGAGAGATGAGCAGAGTGAGGTCTGTGGTCCCTGCCCAGGCTCACCCTGCATTCACAACCCCTTGAGGGATGAGCAGAATGATGTCTGTGGTCCCTACCCTCTCCTGACAGGAGGGCTGGGCCCCACAGTTCCCCACAGGGGCAACGAGAGAACTTTTGCAACTGATGTGAGACAGGCAATGGGGTCTGTGGAAGTTTTCCCCTGCGTGAGAGGAGCTCTTGAAGTTTATTCCTATAACAGCCACCTTATTAGAGAGCTTCTCTGGGAACTTTGAACAGCTTCCTATATGGAAACAGATCTGCCTGGGTAGCGGCGGTTTGCTGTGTTCCTTTTGATAGCGATAATGATCTTACATCGCTCCACAGCCTTTCATCTCGCCGGATCTTAATGAGCTCTACAGACGGATGCGGGAGCTGCAAGGGAAGATCAATTCACCCAACAATGCCAGGCAGCCGCTGCCGGGTGGGATGCGGCAGGTGTCTCCAGGAGCAGGGATGGGAGAGATTGCAGCTTGTTTGGGCTTATTCTTTATTTAATTATTTTCTTTTCTTGCAGAGAGTGGGAGGGAGGGATGGGGTTGTTATTTATTGTAAATGCAGGCAGCGTCTTGGAGAAGCGGAATTTGGCAGCCTTGGGTTTGGCCAGGACAACAAAGTTGTCTCTCTCTGCCTTTCCTTTTGGAGCCGTTCCTCTCCTCAGTGCATATTTCTCCCTCCTCAATGCCAGGGAAGGGATCGTTTCCCGCCTGGCGTGGAGGCGGACAGCTCCAGTGCTCTGCTCTGCTCGGTATTTAGTGTCTGCTATAGGAAAGGAGGTGATGCCAAGAGGGGAGAGCCGTACCAACAGAGCTGATGGCCCGAGCCCGCGGTGCTCGGCGCAGTGGAGAGGTCTGGATGGAGGCTGGCAACCCATCACAGCCACCCTTGCTGCCAGCTGCCCCAGCGTTGTGCTCCTGTTTGTTCCCACTGTTTCTCCTTGATGCCCCAAATGAGGTGGTGGCCTGGGACATGGTTGCTCGTGCAGGGTATTTCTAGCAACTCAAGGCTAGGGGCATCACCTTGACCATGGAGCTCTGTATCCCTGGGGCCTCCTCTGCCCCACTCCATCAGGACTAATATAGCACCACAATGAGGAACAGCAGTCCCTGAGCAGAGCACATCCCCCGCATCCATCTAGTGTACCCTTGAGACCACAGCACATCCCACCCTATCCATGTAGGGTACCACTGGTTTCCTCCCCATAGCAACAAGCACAGGAGTCAGCACTAAGTGGAGAGGAAAAGGCAGGACCTGAGAGCATCCTGGCTGCCTCCAGTCTCCTTTTATGAGCCCATCTGCTGAGTGATGATCACAGGACTAGGAAAAGGCTGCTGCTCCTTTTGCTCAGACATCGATGGATCCACCTGCATGTGGCTGATGAGGCTGAACTCCTCTTCTTGCTCCAGTTTCTGCACCTTTCCCATCCCGGGCTGTGTCAGAGCTGCAGTCACTGCATCACCTGGGGCTCAGCTCGTGCCGCCTCCTTCTGGCCCTTGAGCTGGCAAAATCTTTCAACTCTCTGGGGTTTCTGTGGAAGCAAACTCATTTTGTCTCCTCTGCTCCTCTTCCTCTGGAGCTGACCCCTCCTGAGAGCCCTTTTATACTCCTGTATCTCCATTTCCACCTCTTTTTTTCTTGTGGCCGTGGCTGGGTTAACCCTTCCTTTGCTATTTGTAGTTGGTAAAGATCTACCCTGGATCCAGATGTTCGCTTTGCAGAGCAAAACCCTGCTGGTCAACAGGGGTGTCCCAATGGGGCGGGACTCAGCTGGGGCTGAGTGTAGAACCAGAGTGAAGGACCAGCTCAGAGGAAAGGCTGCTGTGAGCTGGTGAAGGGCACCCATGCTGTCTGGGAAGGAACGGGGTGTCCCCTCTCCCCTTCCTGGAACCGTGATGCTGGCCCCACACTCTTTCCCATATTTATGGCAGTAAAGCTGTAATCTGCCTTGATCCCCAGGAACCTCTGGGAAAGATTGATGGGAGCCCAGGTCAGCCATTAGTGACCGCTGCATAAATCACCCCTATTAGCCGAGCAGCCCTGGCAAGTGCTGCTGATCTATGGGCTCACCAAGCCTGCGAAGCATTAAGAGATCCCAGCTGAGGGTCCTGCAGCATGAGCACCTTATCTTGGATGGGGAGGGCTGGGTTCTCCTGCTGGCCCTTGCTTTTGGTGTCTGCAAGGGGGTTTTTTCCCCCTTTAATCAGCCCCAGACCGTGCTTTGAGTTGGCTACTGGGATGATGAATGGAGCGAAGGGGAACCCTCATGTAGGGAAACGCTCAAAACCTGGTTTTCCTTGGGAGTTGATGAAACAAAACCACTTAAAAACAACAAAAAAGATAAATAGAACCACACTGGGGGCTGATTTCATTCACGTCAGCTCCTCTCCCCTCCACCTGCCCAAGCACTGGCCCCCAGTGAGCAGCCCTCCAGCTAAGGATGGTCTGTAGGACCAAGGGGTGCCGCTGGCTGTAGCTGATCACAGCAGAACCTGCTGCTGAATATGAATCCTCTCTTCAGCCCCAGCACAGCTCCCCCGAGCCAGCGCTAGGTTAAACACCCAATTAGTCTCTTGCACTTGGCTGTTAATCGCTCATTCGGTTGCTGAGTGAGAGCTGGGGGGATCCCTCAGCTCCTCTTCCTCCTCAGGGCCACCTCCAGGTATCATTCTGGGGACCATTTTTCTCTTGGGCTGCACTCACGGCCTCCGGGCTGATCCAGAACCCCAGGGTTCAGCTTAGTGGGGGCATCAAGGGGACCATCGGGATGTAACCTGCAGTAATTCAGAGATTCCTCTGGAAAGAGAATTAATGATCTAGGAGAAAGCTGCTCTTAGGGCCCCACTGCAGAGCGAGGATCAAGAGGCTTTGCAAGCTGGGCTCTCGGCAAAGAGCTGCTGGGTGACGCTGGTCTGGGCTCAGCAGTCGCTGGATGAGTGCAGGGGAGCTCCTGCCTCACTGTGGATGGGGTAAAATCCCATTGCACTCCCTCCATCCCAAAGGTGTAGCTCAGCAGGTGAAATAACCCCTTAAAAGCCCCGCAAAATCCCACTTACATGCCAGCGTGGGTGTTGCAAGGGCAGTAGTGATTGATTGATAGACACACAGATAGAAAGATAGACAGAAAGAAAGATCAATGGATGGATGGATAGATAGATAGATAGATAGAGAAATAGAGACAGAGAGACAGAGAGATAGAGATAGACAGACCATTGTGGGGGTTGTGCTGGGCATGTTGCTGGCATTCCCTGCTCTGGCAGATCAGGAGCCCATCTCTGCAGGTCAGGTGGGTCACTGCTTGGTGGAAAAAGCACTCAAAACCCCTCTGAGCAGAGGAATCATGGCTGCAAAGAGCACAGTGGGGCACAAGTCATGCAGGGATGGCAGAGAGCTGCGGCTGGAGCAGCTGCTGACTCTGCCGCGAGCCCGGGCTGGTGAGGAGTGAGCTGGGACAGAACCTGCTGTGCTATTGAGGATGAGATGGAGTTTCAGGGCACTAGGGCCAGGGCAGCCTCGTATGCCTACGGATGCCCAGTGGATTGTCCAGCAGCATCCAGCACTTCTTGCAACTTCCTTTGAAGGAAAAAGCGTAGAGGCCTGGGGCTTCTTGTTGGCTTCTGGTCCCTGCTGGTGTGGGAGCAGTGTTGTGACTTGGGGCAGAAACACCTGAACTGAGGTCAGGCTGAACTTAGCCAAAGCTTTGGATCCCTGAATGGGGAGAAACCCTCCTCCTGCCTTTGGCTTGCCAGGTACTGCCTGTATCCCGCACTACACGTGGCCCAAGGGCACAGAAGCATCATCCACCTAATAACATCAGCCCTGATACTGCACCTTTGCCCACTGCACCTGCCGTGTGTCCCAGTGAACTACTGTCCATCACCTCCTCCGGCAGCGGCTCCAGGGGCAGAGAGGGGACAATTGGCCCATGGTGAGTCAGTGTCAGAGCGAGGGTTACAGCCTCAAGAGCCAGCCCATGGTCTCAACCCTGCTGCCAGAAGCATCTATTTCTCTCCCAGCATTAGCAGCTCGTGCGAGGCCGCCGCTCCAGCCCAAGGAACCGGCGGCGTTTAAAAATACACTCAAGGTTAACAGGCACCAGGAGGACACAGCCTGTGCAGCTCCTCTGGTCCTCACTGCCTCCCCAGGACCCTCCTGCAGCTAGGCTGGTCTGGCACATGGGTTTGAGGGGTCAGGGGAATGATAGGAGGGAGAAGCTTTCACCTGCCTCTCCCTGAACCCACCTGAGCTGCTGCTTCAGGGGGAAAGCAGGACATCTCATGCCATCGGTGCTCCCTTTATGCTGGGGAGCCCCAGTCTCCCTGCTACCCACCAAAACAGGTTTCACCTCCATGCTTAGGAAGACCCTCCTGCATCCCACCTGGACCATTCTATTGCTGCCTCCTTGCCCGGGTGTGGGTGCAAACACACCCTGAGCCTCTTTCGGACAGAGCTATGGGTTGTGTCCATTACTATTCCTGCTAAGCAAGATTCCTGGTGGACCCAAACCATCCTGTTCTCCTTCCTGCTGGGCTTGGGGTCAGCTGAGCCGCAGGGCAGGAGAGCCAGCAGGTTCCAGAGCTGCGGTGGGAAAGGGCTTGAGAAGTATCCTGTGGTCTGGATGATGTCTGTCTGTTTGCCTTTCCTCCAGGCCTCCGAGCCGCTGCACTGGTAGCTCCACCTCTCCCAGTGCTCTAGCTCCAGCCTCACTGTCATCTCCAGCAGCCACTGGGTGCTGTCAGTGGAAGTAGATTTCAACGCTCATTAGTCCCTGGCCAGATTCACCCCCCTCCTTCAGCTGGTTTTTCTGGGAGCCTGCTCCAAGTACAGTCTCGTCGCTGGGCTTGCAGTGGTTTGGCAGAGGCTTTGAAGGTCCTTGTTCCCCGGGGCTCCCTCCCCTCACCCAGCCTTTGCCCTCTGGTTTGTCAGAGCTGCCCTACATCTTCTACTTTGCTCTTGCTCTGGTTTCCTTTAGTTTTCATGCAACCAGGCTCCCTGGAAGTTGACTTCTTTCCTGATTCTGACCCTGCTGTGCAGGAGAGGGGGATGAGCTCAGAGGAGGAGGAGATACCAGATGGAGCCCAGGGACACTGGAAGGTTTCTTCCAGCACTGCTCAGCCCTGATGCTTTGGTAGGGCTGGCTCTGCTGGCTGGTCATGCCAGGTCTTGCTGGGCTGTGCTGAGGCCTGGGGCTGCAGAGCAATGTCTAGATTCCTGAGGATCAGGGAAAATTCCTCTACCCCCTCGGCTGGAAGGGTTTTTTGGCTGGATCTTAGGGAGGGTTAAACCCATTGTCTCGAACTGAGGGAAAAGCCCTGCTCAGCTGGCCAAAGAGCATCATGATTCCCACAGCAGAAAAGGACTTTCTTCCTTTGCTATGTTGACCAGAGACAACGATCAAGGAAGTGGATTAGAGAACGGGGTGTTGAAATGAAGGGTGCCATGAAAATGATCGGTTGGCATCACAGCTGAGGGGAGACAGACAGCAAACTGCTTGTGATGAGTCAAAACACCCTTCCCTTGCCTCCGGCTGAAAGCAAATGGCTTGGCCAATCCTCCAGCACAGCATGGGGAGGGGATACCTGCCCAGACTCCAGCAGGATATCACAGAATCCCAGGACCTTAGGGATTGGAAGGGACCTCGAGAGATCATCCAGTCCAACCCCCTTACACAGCAGGATTCCCTAGATCCAGTCACACAGGAACAGGGCCAGGAAGGTTGGAAATGTTTCCAGAGAAGGAGACTCCACAATCCCCTGGGCAGCCCCTGCCAGGGCTCTGGCACCCTCCCTTTCTCACATTGATATAGAACCTCTTCTGTGCCAGCTCACACAAGCTGCCCCTTGTACTATCATTAGTTGCCCCTGAGCAGAGACTGGCTCTATCCTTCTGACACCCACCCTTTCCATATTGATCAACATTCATGGGGTCCCCCCTCAGGCTCCCTCTTCCCAGCTCAAGAGCCCCAGCTCCCTCAGCTTTTCCTCTTCAGCGAGATGCTCCCCTCCCTCCATCATCCTTGTGGCTCTGCGCTGCGCTCTCTCCAGCAGCTCTGTCCCCTTCTGAAACTGAGGAGCCAAGAGCTGGGCACAAGATTCCAGCAGCACAGAGTAGAGGGGGAGGAGAACCTCTCTTCTTCTGCTAACCACCCTCATTGTGATCCACCCTAGGATACCACTGGCCTTCTTGGCCACCAGGGCTCATTGCTGGCTCCTTGGCATCCTGCTAGCCACCAGCACCCCCAGGTACCTTTCTCCATTGCTGCTCTCCAATAGGTCAGTCCCCACCCAATCCTGGTCCCTAGGACTCTTCTTGCCCAGATGCCAGACTCTATGGGTTTGGTTTATGTGGTGTCATCTGGCTTGGGCCCCCTTCCATCTCTGCAGAGGGATTAATCTCGTGATGGAAAGTCCGAGCACCTTGTGCTGGAAATGCCCAGCTCGGTTCAGGCTGGTCCTAGCCCAAGTTTTACAAATAGTTTCCATCTCCCTAGAACCGCTGTTTCCAGTCAGCGGGGTTTTCACTCCAATCACACCGAGTCCTCAAACTGGTTAAAGGAAGGAACATCCGCCCCACCCCGGTTCCCGGAGCTGCTCCGCCATGCCCCCACCCTCCCTGTCAAAGCAAGGAGGGAATTTTTTCCCGCAGGCCCTCGCCTGGGTTGAACAATGGCAGCTGGCAGTGGGGGCCGTGTGTTGTGCAGAGGAGCCAGTCAATGACCACAACGATTCCCCCCGGCTCGGTGCTCTGTGAAGCTATTGTTTGCAGTGTGTTGCAGCGGTGTTTAGCTTGGCCCAGCATGGCATCCTCTCTCTCCGGGCTTTGAATAGACTCGGCTGGAGAAAATGACTGGAATAAGCCTGTTCTCGATTTGCTTTCTGGCATTCATGGCTTTGTTTGTTTGTTTATTTCTTTGGGATTATTTTAAGGACCTCGAAGTCCCCACAGTGACAGGGGTAGGGCCGGCACATGTGCTGCGCGGCTGTTCCCTTCACTGGGCTGTTCTCCTCGCCGAGAGCCACGGCTCTGGAGGCAGAGAAACGAGGCAGCTCATGTCCCCTCTTTGTCCCACGAGCTGCCCCACACCTTCCCTCGCTGCTCCCTTCTGCATAGACGACTCCTTCTATAGGGGAAAGCAGCAACTGTTAAATGATGCTCAGTGCATCCCTGGGAAGGCATCACCTGTTAAATTATGCTCACTGCATCCCTGGCTGCTCCAGGCCACGTCCCAGAGCCAAAGGCTGGAAATTCTGGGCACTGGAATCGGCTACCCAGTGTAGTGGTTGAGTCCTCATCCATGGATATACTTGAAAGTCACTTAGACATGGTGTTGGGGGATCTGATTTAGGGGTGACCTTGTAGAGTAGGGTTGATGGTTGGACTTGATGATCCCAGGGGTCTTTTCCAACCTGAGTGGTTCTAGGATTCTGTGATTCTAACCCACTTCGACAGAGGGTCTCTGTGAGTCCAGCAGCATGCCCTGGCATGGTCTGTCTCCTGGCCCTGCTGCTTTAGGGTCTTCCCTCTGGTTCCTGCCCACCTCACTAACTGCCTCCATTTCCGTCCAGCTTTTGATCAGGAAGGTGGTTTTGGGGCTCCATCTCACCAGCCTGTTCCAGAGAAATGGGCTCAGAACCTCATCCTGGGGGTCCACAGGGATCCATCCCCCTGTTCCCCACTCCCAAGCAGTCCCAGCTTTTCCTCGCTGGTTCCCAAGAAGTGTTTATCTCTGCTCCTGCAGGCTGGGAGTGCTGGGGAGCCTGGCAGTGCCCCAGGCAATCTGCTCCAGCGATTTGCTCTCCTTAGAAAGGCTTTTGTAAACACCAATCTGGATCCTTTCTGCCGCAATCGCAGACTATTGTCATCCGTCCCGACACAGCCTGTTTGCTCGGATGTCTCGAGTGCTCTGAGAAACCGCAGCTCTGCACCAGACCCCCACCAGACCCCCTCCTTCCCCATCCTGCTGCCATTCCTAAGAAGCTCCTCAGGGATCCTTGAGGAAGGCGGGGGTCCATCAGCCAAAAGAGAAGGTCGAGATGCATCAGCAGGTCTGTGGGTTCCCAAAGAGACCCGAGAGGTTTCCAGATCTCTGCTGGTGGTCACTCCCGCACCGAGTAGCCAAACTGGAACACCAGACGGGCAGGAAGTGGCGTGACCAGGGAAGTCCCTCTGCAAACAGCCGAGGAGCAGCTGGGGCAAAGGAGGAGCAAGACAGAGAGTGACGAGCGAGCTTTGTAAGGAGCTGGGAGGAGTGGAAGCGGAGAGGGAGCAGTAATTAGGGCAGGTTTAGCACGCACGGATTTTGCTGGCTTTGCAGCAGGAGGCTCTGCCCAGCAGCTGCACAGATGATTTATTACACGCTCGCTACATTTGCCCTGTAGGAAGGTAAATAAAATGTACACGCTGTCCCATTTACTCAGACAATCAAGGGGATATGACCCAATTTCTGTTTGACTAAGATGTTTTCCTCCCCAGCATCGGACCCCTGGGAGGTGCGGAGCGAGGCAGCCCCCTCAGCCCTTCCCGCTCCCCCTAGCCCCAGAGATGCCTTTATCTCATTGCTCTCTACAACTATCTTAAAGGACTTTGCAGAGATGTTGGTGCTGGTCTCTTCTCACAGGTAATTAGCAACAGAACCACAGGGAAGGGCTTCCAGCTTCAACAGGGTAGGTTTAGACTAGATGGAGCTCTGGAACAGGCTGCCCAGGGAGGTTGTGGAGTCTCCTTCCCTGGAGATTTTTAAAACCTGCCTGAATGTGTTACTGTGTGACTTGGTCTAGGTGATCCTGCTGTTGCAGGGGGATTGGACTAGATGATCTTTCAAAGTCCCTTACAATCCCTAATGACTCTGTGTGTGTGATCTCCTCTGCCCTTGCTGTGGGAAGGATCCCGGAATGCTGGATCGATCCTGGAATGCACCGTTTGCATTTACACCCGCGGAGGGTTCTCTGCACCCCCGGCACGGACACCCGCACCCCACCCGCGACAGGGCGGGTCATGGGGCGGGTGGCTGGAGGTGCCAGGTCTGCACCATCTGCCCGTCGGATTAGGTGATGCCTTTGCTCTGACAGCGAGACAGGACCCCCGAGCATCATCTGCCTCTCGCATCTGCTGTGGCTCGGCACAGCTGGATGTGGCGGGCCCGGGGGCTGCGAGGGAGGAGGAGAAGGTCCCGCCTAGGGTCTGCTGCTGCTGCTGCTGCTGGGGAACTCGGGGCTGGGTAGGTGGAGCCGGGGCCCGTGTTTGTTCAGTCACTCAGCAGGTCCGGGGCAGATAAGAGGCCTCCTGCACCCTGGGATTTGCCTGGCCCGGCTCGGCCCGGGCGCTGAATGCTTGTGCTGATACCCGGGCTGCAGCGGGTGCTGACTCTGCAGGTTTGGGCAGCACCGCTTCTGGCTCTTCCTGGGGTGTTGAGAGGGCGTGGGTTCCACCTCTGCTGCTGGGATTTGTTGCAGACGTTGAGCAGCAAAGGGCTGGACAAGCAGCGTGCGGCTGGCTTGACCCCCGCTGTGGGCAACGAGATGGGTATGAAGTGGCCACTGAGCTCAAAAAGCCTCTTCTGGGGATCCTGCTTGAAGGATTGTGCCGCGTGAAGAGGGGTTGGGTGGGTCGTGGGTGTTTCCAAATCCACATTTCACATGGCTTTAAGCAAATAGTCGCAGGAAGCCGGTTCTGCTAGCTCTGTCTGCTGGGTTTATCCTGCTGCTCTCAGGCTCCAGTCCAGCCTTGCGTTCGGAGAAGGGAGGAAGAGAAGAGAGGAGCATCCCCTCGTGTTTCTAACAGCCCTCCCCAGTTCCTCTTTTCCCAGCACAGCAGTGGAGCAGGATTGATCCCCACCCCGCAGCCCCCCTCCAGCACTGGGTGATGCTGAGGCTGTGACTCTGTTACTTAGCAACTGCTGAAGGATGCAGCAGTAACCCCACCTGATGCCCAACAGCACCCTTTCCTTTGAGTTTTCCCCCGGAGCAGGCACAGCTCACCCCAGCACCACGGTCATTCGGGGGACTGATTTGTCTTTCCCACGTGTTTAATCCTTTTGGGCTACTTCAGACCCTTCTGCTGCCCACTGAGCTGGTCAGTCCTGGACTGGGACAAACCCTGGCTCAGGGATGCCGTGATTGCAGCTCAGAGGAGCCACCGCCCTTGTCCCTCTGTTCCCCAGGCCTGGGGCTGGGCTCCCCTTGCAGAGCCTCCAGACAACCCCCTAATTGCGTGACATAAATTATAGCCACTCTCCAAATAAAAAACCCAGGAAAATAAAGGAGGCTGTGGCTGGATGGACACTTGAGGGCCATTAGAAGATGCATAAATTCTTTCCCTCAGGTTTTCCATTTTTACATGTCTAATTACACTGAAAGGAGCCTTTCAAGGGCTGCTTGACTGCCAGTGCACCCAGCAGCCCCTGGCAACTGGAGTGGGAAGAGGTGGCAGGGTCCGACCACCCCCCGTTTACCTTGGATGGAGTCTGGAGCTAAGCAAATGCCAAGGGCAGGAGACGGGGGAGAAGCCCCTGCATTCCCCTGGGTCTCCCCCGGGAACCTGCCCTGGTTCCCCTGGTACCCATCACTCCCAGGAGTACTTCCACACCATTGTGGTCCCTCTATTCATCCGATGCATCCCGCAAACTTTAATTAAACCTGCCTCCCAGGGGTGTCTTTTACCCCTGTTTTAGGGATGGACAGGCTGCAGAGAAAGCAAATTAACATATTTCTGAGAGCTGGGAAGGGACAGAGACCCAGGAGCGGGGAGGTGGTGCTTTAATGATCTGAGTTACTACCCCCTCCATGCACCTCTGTGTTGCCAGCTGCATCTCTAGTGCTGTCCTCTGCCATCCCAGATGTGCTGGGGAGGCTTGGAGGGAGCAGAAAGGAGCCAGGGGGTGGCTATGTGTTCCCCAGGCAGGGGAATCACAGTATGGGAAGGGGAGAAAAGCCCTTAAACCAAGAGAAATGCGGCGAGGTCAGAGGGCAGAACTGCTGCCAGCTCAGGCTGGGGAAAAGCACCCAGTGCATGACGAGCTGCTGTGATAATTAGGGCCAATTTATACTTCCAGGTCAGGGGGGTCACCCTGGCTTGTCATCGATTTTTAGGTGGGTGATAAACTGCCTGGAAAACAGAGCTGTTGGAATAACACCGACCCTTCGGACTCCTGGAGCGAGCACTGCCAAAGCCCCTCCATGGGTTGGGATCCCCCAGGCGTTGCTGCCAGCCATCCCCCATCCCTGGGGCTCACCAAGAGCCACCCTTTGGGTGCTACCCATGCCATTGCCCAGGCTGGACACTGCAGTGTCCTGGGGTGAAGGTGGGTACCCTCTGAGCCAGGGCTTACTCTGACCTTTCCTGGAGAAGGCAGCCATGGGGCCATCCTGCCCAAAGGTTTTGCTGCTGGTAACCCCAAAAATAAACCCAGAGAAGTTTGACACCCTTGTCCCCACTTCTGTGATAGGGAGCAGCCTCTGCCTTAGCTGGCAGAGCTTCGCTCTGACTCTGCTGCTCCTGGCAAGCACAGCAAGAGCCGAAACACATTCGCTCCATCTCCACCCCTTGTTTATTGTTTAGCAGGTAGAGCTGTTCCCACATTTATTCCCAGAGCCAAAGGAAAGTGACTGCAGGAGCAGCTCAGGGTGAGCAGCAGTTCCTGCCGTCGCCACCGGGGCTCCTCCGTGGAACTCGTAGCTTGCCCACTGGCCTGCTGGGTGCTCGAGGGGCAGATTTGATTGCACCGATATGACCCTGCTACAGACAGAGGGCTGGAGCTGCAGCCTGGCTCTGCTTCCTGTAATTAGAGGTGTCAAGTTATACCACGGGATGAAGTCAGCAGCAGCAGCTAAGCTCTTCCAGAGTCCATTAAATTGTCCAGACCTTGGAGTGTCAGGAAATTGCAGCCCTTGCACGGTGAGGGTGAGGCCGGGCTCAGATCTTCTCTGGCACAGAAGTGCCCTTTTCCTCATCAACAAATTAAAAGTGACCGGGCTGAGGAGCCTCATTAGGATCAAGGTTAAACCTGCTTGATCTGTGGCTCAGCTCCATCTGCAGCCCCTGTGCCTTGTCCTCTCCAGATGGCAGATGCTCGACCGTGAGCCTTGAGCTGTCTCAACATCTCTGCTCTCTGCGGGGATCAGAGTGCTGCTCTCTGCACTCCTGTGCCACAGCCTCAGGCTGGGAATGGGGCTGGCCACTGCCACAGCCTTCCTGGCATCAGTCACTGCTGCTTCGCGTGACACCCCCACCAGAAGTGATCCCGGAATAGAAGGACCTGACCCACCAGTTGCTGCCTGCAGCATGGTCATGGGAAACAGGAATTCCCACCAACAAAGACTTCAGTTTTCACAGAATTCCAGAGCATTAGGGGTTGGAAGGGACCTCAAAAGATCATCCAGCCCAATCCCCCTGCCACAGTAGGGTCCCCTAGATCCAGTCTGGAAACACCCATCAGATAAAGGATGAGTCAGGGCCACTAGTGAGGTGCCCGGGCAGCTCCATGCCCACCAAAGCACCGGGTTCAGCAGATCCCCCTTGGTGAGGGGCTGCAAGATGATCCAGCAGTGCCATTAAGCAGCAAATAGTCATCAGTAAAGGAAGGGGCAGGGTGATCGAGTGGTGGAGAGGGGTGTCTGTGCCGCACAGAGTCACCTGGGAGCCAGGGCTCGCAGCAGCCCCTCTCAGCAGCCAGGCGCTGGGTGGTCTGTCTCTTAATTGCAGGGTTAATGCCGTGGCACTATCAGGAGAAGTTTCTTAACCTGATAATGAGTAGGAAGCAGCTGTAGCTTGGAAAATATAATAATTGCAGAGTGGAGCAATGTAATTATAAGGTGGGTATCGCCTGCCTCCGTGTTTACTTAGAGCAGCCTAAATCCCCTCCGCAGCAGCAGCCGGCTCTGCTCTGTGCAGGTGAGAGGAGGAGCACAGGCAAGTCCTGGCCAGCTTCTCTCCGCTGCTGCTGTGCCAGGGCTTCTCCGGTGGCCTCAGCCTGGCGGCACCGGGCACGTGCCATGGTGCATACCTCCAGCACCTTGCCCATCTCTGGTGCAACTCCTGCCTGTGTGGTGGATGGAAAAGTATCCCCAGGACTTTATGAGGAGCAGGGGAGAAGGAGAGCTTCAGGCTGAGGCTGAAACCTGCTGCTGCTGTGCTCTGCCCATCTAAGAGCTCTTCTGAAGGTGCTGCAGTACCAGGAGCATGTCCTTGGTGGGGCACAAGCCCAGAGGTGCAGATCCCTGTACCTGCCACTCCCCATCCCTTCCAGGGCTGCTCTCACTCCCAGGAGCATCTCAGGGAAGTGGGGGAACCTGGGATCACACTATTGTGATTTAGCCCTTTGTTTTCCCTTTCTAGTGCCTTCACCTGTCTCAGGTCTGAGCTCCTGAGCCCCTCCCTGCTGCTCCCCTGGTTCCTCCCTGACTCCCCTGCACCAGAGGCAGGTTCTGCCCTGCAGTCATCAGAGAAAAATTGCATTAGGTGACAAAAATTCTGTTCGTTTCACACCCTGAGGCAAATAACTTGGAGAGGGGAGGTGCAGAAAGGGCAAAACCCTTCTCCTGCCCAGCACAGCTCATTTTACCCCACTTAGGGCCCAGAGAATCAATCTGATGGAGAGAGATGGAGAGAGTTGGAGCTGTTTAGTTTGAGGAAGAGGAGGCTGAGGGGATCATCGCTCTCTACAACCATCTGAAACGACACTGCAGAGATGTTGGTGCTGGGCTCTTCTCACAGGTCATTAGCGACAGGGCCTCCAGCTCCAACAGAGGAGAGTTAGATCAGGAAGAGATTCTTCCCAGAGAGAGTGGTCAGGCCCTGGGATGGGCTGCTCAGTTTGATGAGTTTGAAAGTTGCTGTGGTGTTGGGGGCTCTGGTTTAGGGGTGACCTTGTAGAGCAGGGTTGATGGTTGGCCTCGATGATCCTGGGGGTCTTTTCCAATCTGAATGATTCTCTGATTGTATGATTCTGTGATTTGTCACCACAGATGATGGGGAAGGGATGACCCCACGCAGCCATTACGCAGCCCAGCCTCTGCTCTCGTGCTGTTGTGCACATGCTGCTTCTCCATCCTCCTCATCCTGAGGGAAGAGAAAAACAAGAAGAGAAACATTTCCCTGCTGCTTTAGCCCTGAAAAGTGCTGGTTTGGTTTGAACGGAACCCTTGTCAGGGTTTTGCTCAATTCCTCTCCTCATGAAGCACAAAAGGACAAATGAAGTGTGCCAATATAGAAAATAAAAGTGGGTCAAGTTCCAAATGAGTGGCAGTAATTCAGGCTGGGGAGTGCAGCCGAGCTGCTCCATCAGCTCTGCACAGCGCTCTTCTTGAGGTGCCGGTATAAAGGCACAGCCTCTCTCCAAGATCAGAATCACAGGATCCCAGAACATCAGGGATTGGAAGGGACCCCAAAAGATGACCCAGTACAATTCCCCTGACACAGCAGGATCCCCTAGATCCAGTTGCATAGGAACATGGCCAGGAGGGTTTGCAACTTCTCCAGAGAAGGAGACTCCACAACGCCCCTGGGCAGCAACTGCCAGGGCTCTGGCACCCTCTCTGGGAACAAGGTCCTTCTCACATCCATGTGGAACCTCCTCTGTTCCAGCTCACACCCACTGCCCCTTGTCCTGAGCAGAGCCTAGCTCCATCCTCCTGACACCCACCCCTCACATATTGATCAACATTCATGGGGTCCCCCCTCAGGCTCCCTTTTCCCAGCTCAAGACCTCCAGCTCCCTTAGCCTTTCCTCAGCAGGGAGATGCTCCCCTCCCTTCACCATCTCAAGTCTGGGCTTCATTTGCCTGAGCAACCTCTGTAGACACCTGCCTTTGATCTTCAGTAGTCCCCCTGCACCACTGTGTGAGGAGTGAGGTGGTGAAGAGCAGCTGAACTCTCACCTTCCCCTCATCCAATTCCATCACCAGGGGTCTGTGATGGGCTCCTGCTGTTGCCCTGGTTGTCGTCTGTGTGGCAGAGTGGCTCCTGCCTCGGTTAGACCGATAGACCAAGTCAGGGAGAAAATCCACCCTCTCCATCAGTTAATGAATGAGAGGAGGGTTTCCATGGCTCTTTCGCTCTTTCTTCTGAGTCAAGCAGGTTGGAGTACACAGCTTCCCCCCACAGTGCTGCCTGATGCTCACTGCTCATTGCCCACCTCCCACCTGCTGGAGGAACAAGGTGGCCAAGCAATGCCCCATCCCTCAGCAGCATCTGGGGGCTGCCCCACCAGGACAGCTAGGGTACCAGGGTCCCCTAGGAATGCTGGGTTTGATGGTGGACATGGGTGCACGGGGAGCTGGGACAGAGTTCACGCAGCAGAACATCAATGGCAGCTAAAATTCAGCTTCCCGTTCCTCCTGGCTTCACGCTGAAAACCCCAGAGACCCCTGTGCCTGCTCTAAACAGCAGCACTGGGCTCTCTCCTTCCACCTGAAGCCTCTGCACTGCAGCAGGTGATGCTGGTGCTCCTGGTGAGCAGCAACACAACGTCGGGCTAGTAAAGCCCAGGTCTAGCTAGGACAGCCCAGGGTGTCTGCAAACGCCCTGTGTGAAGCTGGCATCCTCATTTCCTGCTCTCCTCCGCACAGCCCTGGCCTGGAAGTCAGCAGAGGAGATTAAAGCTGTTTGCAAATGGCTGCTCCTGCTAAACCAAAGCAGGAGGATTAGCAAGAGCATTTGGCTTCCCAGTTCTGCCTCTTGCTGAGCCCATGACACACAGCCCAGTCACTCTGCTCATCCAGCCCCTCCATCCGCCTTTCTCTGTGCAGGGAGCCAGGGTGGGGTTCTCCCCGTATCTGTGAGAAGGGTGGGGGGAGCTTTGTGACCACCCAGGTTCCACTCATGGCTGAGGGGACATGAGCTCTTCCTCAGGATGACTTATGGTTTCCCATCACAGGGCTCTGTCTTGAGAGGCTCCGAGCGGTGCTCACCACAGCTTCCCCGTCCAGCATGAACTATTCTGGGCTGGAGTCTGGTTCCAGCTCCTCTGGCTGCTGGAAATTCCAGTGGAAAAAACCAGTTGATTTGTTTTGTGGGGGAAATGAGCTGAGGCAGCCACAGCTTTGTTTTTCTCATCCTGAACCCTAAGGAGAGCAGCACTCGTGACACTGGCCTGGTGACGAGGACCGAGCTGGTTGAGGAGCTTTCTGAGGGCATCACAAAGTGCCTTCTGCCAAGGCAGTCAAAATCCACCCAGCCTCAGCAAAACAAGGGAATTTATTAAGATATTGAGATGGCTGAAACTTCGAGAGATTTTTCAAAGCATCATCTGCTGCAGGGTGATGTCTCCAGACGGGTCCCAGGCACCCAGTAGCCCTTGCTGACCCTCCAAAGCGCGTGGGAGCGCTGGAGAACCTCTCAATACAGAACATTTTGAGACAAATCATAGAATCATCTTAGAATCACAGAATCATCCAGGTTGGAAAAGATCCCCAGGATCATCAAGTCCAACTGTCAACCCTACTCTACAAGGTCACCCCAAAACCAAATCCCTCAACATCACAGCCAAGCAAATTTTAAACTCCTCCAGAAATGGGGACTCAGCCCCCACCCTGGGCAGCCTAGTCCAGTGCTCTCTGGGAAGAATTTCTTCCTGATGGCCAGTCTAACCCTCCTCTGTTGGAGCTCGAAGCCCTTCCCTCTGCTCCTGTCGCTAATGGTCTGTGAGAAGAGCACAGCACCAACATCTCTGCAGTGTCCTTTCAGAGAGTTGTAGAGAGCGACGAGGTCTCCCCTCAGCCTCCTCTTCCCCAAACTTAACATCCCCATCTCTCTCCATCTCTCCTCAAGACTTATTCCCCAAATCCCACAATCCATTCTGGGATCCCATGGCTCAAGCAAGGTGGCTCTTTAGGATAAAAACCTGGGGCCAGATGTGCAGCCACAATTATTAGGAGAGACTTTGAGCACCAGCTGAGCTCCGTCATGGTCAGCATTGTCTTTCCACTGCCCTCCCTTCTGCTCCTCCTCTGAAAACTTCTCTGTGCAAACTCGTGACCCTTGAAAAGTGCCCTTTCACCTGTTGTCCATCATGGTCCAAGCCAGCTTGGGAAGGGTTAAAGCCTCTCTCCTGTAGAGGCTCCGCTTCACTTGATAGTATCATCAGCCAGTGACAGTGTTAATGCAGGGATCAGGTGCAGGAGGCAGCCAGCATAACCCCGGAGAGAAATGAGTTGTGTCCACAAGAGCCAGGACTGGATATGGGGCATAACTGTGCCGGGGCTGGATGATGCCTCGCAGACCCCTGCCCTCTTAATAAACCATTAGCTGTCCTGCCAGTACGAGCATCCCCTTCCTTCTCGCTGCACCAGCCTCTTCTTCTTCTTTATGGCCACATCCGACCATGTCCACACCCCTGGGATGCTCCCACTGGCTGGGTGAGCTCCTGCTCCTGCTCCTCATCTCCTGGAGAGTCCCTCTGCCATGAGGTGGTGCGGAGCCAGTGTCACCACGAGCTCAGTCTTGCTCAGCCCTCCCGTGCCCCCTCCCAGCCACCCTCCAGCCTGTTTAATGTCCCAAGGAGTTTTTCAATAAATATTGAAATCACTGCAGCTCTCTGGGAGCTGAAGGCTACTTGTCCCTCCCAGTCCCTCGCCGTGCTCCCAGCAGGGAGAGGATTGCTGGGGCAGCGGGGTGCTGGGTGTTGTGCGCCTCTGCCATTCAGCCCTGCTCGCCCGTGTGGAAGATGCTTGTGGATGATGGTGACTCCTCTAGTCTGAACGATGCTGAGGGTTCACTGAGGCAGAAGAAGACCTGCTTGTGGAACAGCAGAAGGCAGGGAGCTGCAGTTGTGCCCATCCCTCTACCAGAACTACCCTAGAAATCCTCTGTGTGCTGGTTCTGGTGCTGCCCCAGGGCCTGAGCTCCATCACAAGTCTCACAGAATCGCAGAACATTAGGGATTGGAAGGGACTTCAAAAGATCACCCAGTACAATCCCCCTGACACAACAGGATCCCCTGGATCCAGTCACACAGGAACATGTCCAGAAGGGTTTCAAATGTCTCCAGAGAAGGAGACTCCACAACCCCCTGGGCAGCAACTGCCAGGGCTCTGGCACCCTCACCAGGAACAAGGTCCTTCTCACATTGAGGTGGAACCTCCTCTGCTCCAGCTCACACCCACTGCCCCTTGTCCTATTGCTGGGTGCCCCAGAGCAGAGCCTGGCTCCATCCTCCTGACACCCACCCTTCACATCTTGATCAATATTCACGGGGTAACCCCTCAGGCTCCTTTTTTCCCAGCTCCAGAGCCCCAGCTCCCTCAGCCTTTCTTCAGCAGGGTGATGTTTGCCTCCATCATCCCTTTGGCTCTGTGCTGGGCTCTCTCCAGCAGCTCATGTCCTTCTCAGGCAGACCAGCAACAAAGAGAGGCAAATTGGGAAGGGAAGCTGCTCCAGATGAGTGTCTGAGCACACACAGCAGAGCAGCACCAGGATTTATCTTCCTCGTTCTGCATTTGGCCCACAAACACACATCCCTGACTCCTCCTGTGCCGGGTCACATCCTTCCATGGGACTCTGACAAACCTTCACAGCACAACCTGGCCCACTGGGCTCCTTTGGGGGTGTTTGCATCGCACTGGTTGCAGCAGTTTGCTCAGGGCATGCGTAGGTGCCCCCCTGCCTCAGCATGGAGATAGCAAAGGATAAAGCTTTCCAAGTCCATTTGAACCCCCGCAGCAGCCCTAAGTGCCTGCAACACCTCCTGCTCCCTGTGGGTGTTGGAAGTGCCGCTGGCATCCTGAGTGAGCTGGTGGGAATTGGGGCCTTGTAGCTTTCCCTCCTCTCCTTCCCCTTGTGCAACCTCTTTCTCCTTCTTATCTTGCTCCAGTCCTCTTCCTTATCTTCTCACTGTCACCTCTTGCTGGCTTCATTCTGTCATCTCCCCCTGGGCTTGGGTGATGTTTTCCTGGTCTGGGGGTCCTGAGAAGCTCCTGTTCATGGGCAGCGAACCCGGTGCCTCCCAGAGTAGCTTGGTGATGCTGCGATGGAGGGTTTGGGAATGAGAGCAGAGTGGCAGGAACTGGGGTGCAGGCCTGGGAAGTGCTTCTCCGTTCAAGCCAGGCTGCCTTGCCAGCCAAACCCAAAGGCTCCTCTCAGCCCTACTGGTCAATACAGACAGATCCCAGATCTACCCCTCCAGATGTGGGGGGTTTGGGGGCAGAACCAAGGACAGCTGGCTTTTACCCAGGAGAGTGATGTGCTGACTGGCTCTCCCCTCTCCTTACTGTGCTGCAGCTTCCAGGACAAACAGGCACACCTCATTTCCATCATCCTTCCACACCACCTTACCCCTCCATGTCTGGGTTACAAACCAGCTTCTTGGGAAGCTCCAGCTCCCAGTCAGCTCCTATTTTTTAATTAAAGCTTCTGCTTCATCCCCCAGACCTGCAGTGGGAGGGCAGAGCCTCGCTGATGCTCCCAGCATCCCAAAGACCCTCTAGAATCAGCTGAGGCACCACCAATGAGCAACCCTCAGCCATGACCCTGCCCCAGTTCCCACACCCCAGCACCTTGGGATCCTGTTCAGCTCCCAGTTTGCCTTTTGGCCACTTGCAGCAGCTCCCGCAGCCCCAGACAGCTGTGGAGTATCGGTGACAAGCTGCCTGCCTTTGTGCCCCACAATAGACAATCCTGTCTGTTTATACAAGTTTGAATTTGCCCCTATAAATACGGGGTGGAAGAAACAGTAGATGGTGAGTTGCAGGCTGACAGCTGGGAGATTAAGGGAATCCGTTAACCCAACCAACTGCCTGGAAATCTCAGGCTGAACTTACACCTGAAAGCTCTTCCTGCCATCATGGGATCCCAGAACATCAGGGATTGGAAGGGACCTCGAAATATCACCCAGTACAATCCCCCTGACACAGCTGGATCCTCTAGATCCAGTGGCACGGGAACAGTCCAGGCAGGTTTGAAACTTCTCCAGAGAAGGAGACTCCGCAACCCCCCTGGGCAGCAACTGCCAGGGCTCTGGCACCCTCTCTGGGAAGAAAGTCCTCACATTGAGGTGGAACCTCCTCTGCTCCAACTCCCACCCGCTGCCCCTTGTCCTATCACTGGGTGCCCCTGAGCAGATCCTGGCTCCATCCACCTGACACCCGCCCTTTCCAGACTGATCAACATTCATGGGGTCACCCCTCAGGCTCCTTTTTTCCCAGTTCAAGAGCCCCAGCTCCCTCAGCCTTTCCTCATCAGGGAGATGCTCCCCTCCCTTCATCATCTTCATGGTCCCACCACAACCGCTTCATCTCTTTATCTAGGACCTGCCTTGCTCCGACAGCAGAGTCTCCCGTGATGGGCGTTGCAGGGTTGGGGGGTTCCCCTCCTCTCTGACAATGAAAACCCCAGGAACAGAGCAGCCCTTGATTAAATCCCAGCGTATTCTCTGCTGAAGAATTTGTGAGCTCAGAGCCAGCACCGGCCCTGCCAGCTCCCACGCAGCGCTCGGGGCGGGGGCACTCACCCGTCTGGGGGTCTGAGCCATGAATGGTCCCGGATCGGCTTTCCGAGCTGTTTGCTTTGCTCTCCTGGGCAGCTCCATCTCACCGAGGTATCTGGCTGCACTTAACCTTCTGTCACCTGAATTCTCTCCATCACTTGCTGCCCTCACCCCTCCCGCTTGAACAATAGCATCCCACCCTCGGCTCTGCGAGTGCGGGCAGCTGCTCGGCTCCCCCCGGATCCCGGCTGTGAATCTGTTGAAGTTGTGGGGTTGGCTTTGGGGTTTTTTTTCCCCTCTCTGTTTGGTCTATTCAGGCCTCCAGACAATGGTTGTCACCATAGTGTCTGTGCAGGCTCCTTGTTCCCCACTACGCCCGCTCCTCCAGGCTTGTCATCCCCTCCTCGCCCCGCGGCTGCGGCAGGCATGGGGGGCATGGTTTGGGGGAAGAGGGAGGCTCTTTGTGCATCTTGCTGTGAGCTACTGTTAGAGGAAGGAAAAGGGGGATGTGCGGTTCTTCTCAACTAAAAAGCCTTTGAGCATGAAGAGGACTGTTCTCTGGTGAGCGTCGACCCCACCGGGAGGCCGGTTGCCGTTCGACCTGGGGTGGGAGAAGTCTGCGAAGGTCATGGGTCTGCTTTTGCCTCAGGAAAACCCTCAGTTACCCGTTTGTCTCATTCCCTTCAGTTCCAGAAGGACATGAGCTTCTGGAGAGAGCCCAGCACAGAGCCAAAGGGATGATGGAGGGAGGAGAGCATCTCCCTGATGAGGGCTGAGGGAGCTGGGGCTCTGGAGCTGGGAAAAAAAGAGCCTGAGGGGTGACCTCATAAATGTTGATCAATATGTGAAGGGTGGGTGTCAGGAGGATGGAGCCAGGCTCTGCTCTGGGGCACCCAGTGATAGGACAAGGGGCAGTGGGTGTGAGCTGGAGCAGAGGAGGTTCCACCTCAATGTGAGAAGGACCTTGTTCCTGGTGAGTGTGCCAGAGCCCTGGCAGTTGCTGCCCAGGAGGTTGTGGAGTCTCCTTCTCTGGAGACATTTGAAACTCTTCTGGACATGTTCCTGTGTGACTGGATCTAGGGGATCCTGCTGTGTTGAGTGGATTGTACTGGGTGATGTTTTGAGGTCGCTTCCAATCCCTAATGTTTTGTGATTCTGCAATTCCAGCTTCCCCTCAGCCCTCATCCCAGCCTGGCCAGTGCCACCACAGGGCACCCTCACCTGGTTTCTCCTCTACTTGATGGGCATTTTCCCCACAATGGTGGAGGGGGAAAGGCTGTACATGAGATTCTCCCACTGCTCTTGCAGAGGGTTTTACCCATCATTTGAAACCCCAAAGAGGGGAATATAATGACAAAAGTGGATCTCGTGGTCACTGAAGGTGGGATCTGCCTGTGAAGCCTTCCCCCAGCCCCAGCACTGCTTTCCACAGCTGCTGGCAGTCCCCAGGGTGGGAGGGCAACCATCCCCTCCACCAGAGCCCCCTTTCCCCAGACACCCCTTGATGTGGGAGTGATTAATGCTCTGTCCCAAGTGAAGAATAGAGTTTCGGTGGCTGCTATTGTCAGGGGAATAGGAGCGGTTCCCCGCACAGATAGTAACCATGGCATCTGCCACTCGGCAAACAGCGCCTGGTGAAAGGGCCGGCCAGGGTCTGCTGGGCTACGGCATGGGGGGTAAATCGTATTCAAGCCCATCTCCGCACTCAAGGATGTCTGCGTTACTGGGGCAGGAGGAATTTGGAAGGAGGGTTGTAGAAGTTAGCCCAGCTGCTCTGCGCTGGGGAGATTTTGCCCCATCTCTTCCTCCTTTCGTAGGATTTTCCCACCTTCTGGACTAATCTGTGGAACAAAGCAAAAGCAGGAGAGTCAAGGAGAGGGCTCGAGGGCTGTGGAAGTGCTGGTTTTTGTCCCAGTTCCCACCCAGCTGGGTCAGACCCTGCCTTGCCCTAGAGAGGATTGTGTGCAGTGGGATTCCTCTCCTTGCTGGTGCTGGGATCCCTCCCAGCCTAAAGGAATCCCGATGTGCACAAACCTCACAGGGTGGCCCCGTCATGCACCAGCTCTGGGTTGCTGGGAGCAATTGGAAAACTGCAGGAGGGAGTTTAGTCATGATGAGTTAGGAGCAAGAAGTGGGAGGTTGCTGCAGGTGGGGAAAACCTTGGGTTCTCGCACGGAAACCCCATCTACCTCAGGAGGGTCTCCAGAGCTAGAGGGATCCTTCTCTCCATAGCTCTGGCTGAAGGACTGAGGAGGTCTGGAGCATCTCTGCTGAGTGCTCTGGAGAACTTTAAGCACCACAAGCACAGTCTGGATGAACACCCAAGAATGCACCATCAGTGGCTCCTGCTTGAACATGGTCCATGGATCTACCCGAGATGCTGCCTGGGGTAGATTGCTGAGCTCCAGAAGCTCATCCTCACAGCCCAGCTCTCCAGCACAGACATTCCCCAGTGAAGGAGCTGCGATGGCCCTCCCTGCGGACCCATAAGCCCTGTCCTTCCCCATGAGGTGTTTGCCACCAGAGAGAGGAAGGGAAGGGCTGGAGATGCGGAGGTTTGCAAAGGACTTGCAGAGACCCTGCGCCTCAGCCAGTCTTTGTGCCAGCCAAGGCTCCACGCAACTCGAGCTCATCTGGTCTGTGCTGGGGGGGAGATGGCAGAGGTCGGCAGAGCCGGTGTTGCCAGGCAACGCACCCTGTATATTAGGAAGATAAATCCTATAATAATGGAAAGAGCGGATACTTTCCGTGCCTGTTGTTTATTTCTTTCTTCCGCGGCAGTTCTGCTCACTCGGATCCCAGCTGCGGCGTCGGGGAGCAAAATGACCTTTTAATGCCCCAAAGGATCGAGGGGATTTATCCTCACTGATGGGAACAGTGGGATAGAGGGCTTTCTGGAGCGAATACAGCTGTGGCAGTAGGGGAGGGCTGAGAGGGATGGACACGGCTGGGCTTTTCATGGAATTATAGAATCTTAGAATGGCTGAGGTTGGAAGGGACCTTAAAGCTCATCCAGCTCCAACCCTGCCTGCAGAGGCAGTGACACCTTCCCTAGAGCAGGTTACTTGGGGCCCCAGCCAACCCGCCCTTCAACACTGCCAGGGATGGGGCAGACACAGCTGCCCTGGGCAACCTGTTCCAGTATCTGACAGCAAAAAACAGGTTCCTCATGTCCAACCTCAGTCTCCTCTCCAGGTCCAGAGCCCTTTCCCTTTGGCCACTTGGTGCCACCCATGGAAAAAGGAAGGAATCCTTCATTTTGAAAGGACACTGTGGGGTTGCTGGTGCTTGGCTTTTCTCACAGAGCATTAGCCACAGAAGCAGAGGGAAGGGTTTCAAGCTCCAACAGGGGAGGGTTAGACTGGTCATCAGGAAGAAATTCTTCCCGGAGAGAGTGGTCAGGCACTGGACTGGGCTTCCCAGGGTGGGGGTTGAATCCTCATCCCTGGATGAGTTTAAAAGTCGCTTGGCTGTGGTGTTGGAGGATCTGGTTTAGGGGTGACCTTGTAGAGTGGGGTTGGTAGTTGGACTCTATGATCCTGGGGGTCTTTTCCAACCTGAATGATGCTATCATTCTATGAAAGGGGATTTTTGGAGGCAGAGGGACCATGGACAGGCTAGTCCCTTACCTGCAGACCCATCCTGCTCCGGTACTACTGGCTTCTAGCAAACACAGGGTGAGGTCCCCAGCAGCCCAACTCCAGCTCCAGGTGACTGATCCCATCACTTGTGACTCTAGCTCCAGCACAGCGTGAGCACTGAGCTGTTTGCAATCAAGGCAAAGAGAGGAAAAATAGAAGGAATAAAAGAATGGGGGGTGGGGGGACAAGGAGACAAATCTCCCTCCCAAAGATGTTTAAATACTTCCCAACAACAAGAAGAACCGGAGGAGATTGCGATGATTAAAGCGAGCGGAGTCGCAGGATTAATTTGTCACATAGATCATCAGCTCCGGCTCGTTCAGCCAGCACTGCTATTTTCCATTAGTGAACTTCAGGCTTGCAAGTGGGATGAGAAGGGGAAGTGACAAAGTATGATGAGGCTCCAGAGTGGCGAAGGGTTACTGAGCTCACAGCCTGCTGTAGGTGATGTCTGTGGACATGTAGGGGTCACCCACCCTGTCCTTGCTGCCCTCGCTGCAAGGAAGCGTTGATGGTTGGTGGCTTCCTGTGCCCCACCATCACTCCTCATGATGGTCCGTTGCTCAGTTATGATGGGATGAATCGTTGGGTGCCAGGAGAGGGTTAGGTTGGACACCAGAAGAATGGTCAGGGGTTGGAACAAGCTGAACGGGGGAGTAGCTGTCCCTGGAGGAGTTCAAACACTGAGTAGATCCCAGATTCCCAGAACATGAGGGATTGGAAGAGATGTCACAAGATCATCCAGTCCAGTCCCCTTGACACAGCAGGATCCCCCAGATGCAGCCACACAGGAACATATCCAAAAGGGTTTGAAACGTCTCCAGAGAAGGAGACTCCACAACACCCCTGGGCAGCCCCTGCCAGGGCTCTGGCACCCTCACTGGGAACAAGGTCCTTCTCACATTGAGGTGGAACCTCCTCTGTTTCAGCTCACACCTGCTGCCCTTTGTCCTATCACTGGGTGCCCCAGAGCAGAGCCTTGCTCCATCCTCCTGACACCCACCCTTCACATATTGATCAACATCCATGGGGTCACCCTTGAGCCTCTTTTTTTCCCAGCTCCAGAGCCCCAGCTCCCTCAGCCTTTCCTCATCAGGGAGATGTTCCCCTCCCTCCATCATCTCTGGCTCTGCGCTGGACTCTCTCCAGCAGCTCTGTCCCCTTCTGGAACTGAAGTGCCCAGAGCTGGACACAAGATTCCAGCTGTGGTCTCCGCAGGGCAGAGTGGAGGGGGAGGAGAACCTCTCTCCTTCTGCTAACCACCCACTTCTGATCCACTCTAGGATGCCACTGGCTTTCTTGGCCACCAGGGCTCCTGGCCATCCTGCTGTCTGCCAGGACCCCCAGGTCCCTTTCTCCTTTACTGCTCTCCAGTCAGCAGGGGACAGGATGTAGCAGGCAGGGTGAGATTGAGTTGGTGGTTGCACTGGATGATCTCAGAGGTCTCTTCCAACCATGGCTCTGTGAATCTCTGCTGGCGGTGCCACCTCTCCTATGGCCCGGGCGCTCGGTGGCTCCCGTGTGCAATTAGCTTACAGCAGCTCGGTAAATATTTCATACCTCATCGCAAAGGTTGTTTAATTTTTTATTATTTCAAAGCTGCTCATGAATGTTTTATGAGGACGGTTTCCTCTGGCAGAGGGTGGAAGGGGAAGGTGCCAGCAAAGGTTCCTGCAGCTGCAGTTTGGGGCATTGGGCTCAGGTTACCCCATGACAGTGGCAGCTGCTAATTTGGGCTGTTACTGAATGAGACTGAAGGAGGTGTGTGGCTGCATGGAAGAAGTGTCTAGAGCATGTCTCTGCAATCCCAGCAGGAGCTCAGTTGTCCTTCATTCCATGCACCCAGCTCAGAATAAGACAGACCCCCCACAGTTCATGCGTCCAGGCACCTTCTCCTTTGGGGTTTCCAGTCCCACCACTGCTGGAACCTGCAAGAAAGGCCATCGCCAGCAGCTTCTGTACAAAAAGCGTCTGCGTGTGAGGTGATGGCCCTTGTGAAACGTCACCCCGACAGTGTCATCTGCTCCTCACCAAGCCCAGGAGTGACCCCTTGGAGCATCTGTTCTGCCGCTGGCTTTGAGACATGAGTGGGTCTCTCTCTGCCGCCTCAAAGTGCTTCTGAAGTTTCTTCCCTGGTGTTGTGACCTTGAATTCCACTTCACACAGAACGTATGTCCTCTGGGGACGATACAGACAGAGCCTCACCCAAAGTGGCTTGTCCTGGTGCAGAGCCTCAGAAAACTGCTCAGGGGACTGGCTAATCCCACGTCCTTTCCTCTCCAGTGCTGTGTTAGTGATCTTCCTGCTGATGACGCTGGGCTGACTCCCTCATTTCTTCTTTCACTTTCTGCCACAAAGGAGAGCAAAGAGTGTCTCAGCCCGTGACACTTGCCACCCTGGCTTTGAGTCCTTGGGGCTCCCTGTTGGCTCAGATACTTGCCTGCCTCCTCACCGAGGGCAAAGCCTGTTGTCTGAGCCCAAATTGAGTCTTCAAGAAAAGGGCTGGGGGCTTTCATCGCAGCCAGTAACTGAACCATGCAGGATGCACTCACAGCAGTGTCGCTCTGATGTCGGCTCCTGCTCTCCCCCTCCTGCCTGGATCCTTTGGCAGTTTAATCAAAAGAGATTTCCCGAAACCTTAACCGCCTGACAGCCAGACCAGGTCCTTGTGCTGCTCTTCTGCCCCTGCGGCCAAGCCTGGATGCTCAGAGCATCGCTGCAGGGACGGGGTGTTCCAGAAGACTTAGCTGGAAAGGTCTCCTTCCCAGCCATCCTTCCCCCAAGCACAGCAGTGAGAGGATGCTGAAGGTGTCCACCACAGCACCCACCCTTGTCCACATCTCCACCTCCTTCCTTACTCACCTTCACTTTGCTCAGACCTTCTCAGGGGGACTCCTTGTACTTCCAGCTCTCATTGTGATGATGATCCTCACATCCACTAGGAGGGCATGGGGCTGGGCTCATCCCACAGGCAGTTTGCTGTGGGGTGGGAGGCTGCAGCCAGGCTTGGCAGTGTTTTTCCCGTTGGAGCCCGGGAGCTGGACTATCAGGGCTGATGGAGTTACTGCCCTTCGTTCAAGCCAGCATCTCAGACCTCGGTGCAAGCCGTGGTCTCAGCAAAGAGCTGTGACCCAGCCCCCGTGGAGCTGCTGCTGAGTAAAAGCTGCAGCTGTGATGCAGCTTCCTGACCTTCCCCTGGTCCTTACAAACAGCACTTATTCATCCTGCGACAGAAGGACTTTGGAGAGAGCTTGGCGGTGGCCTCTCCCCAAGGGCTTGAATCTCACCTGGGATGAAGATGACAGCCAGAGGGACTGAGGGATCACCTTTCCCTCCTGCATCCCCAGCCTGAGCCCCTCCAACCTGAAATGCCCACACCTCCTCGAGCTGCCTCGGAGTGGGAGAAGAGATTCAGACCATCTGCCACCCCTCCAGCCCCAAACACCATGATCCATGGAGACAGCCCCCCACCACCTTCCTCTCCTTTGTGGTCAGTCAACTTTGCACTCATCCTTGCACTTCCAGAACAGCTGGTTACATCCCATCCAAAGAAACTGTGGGGTAATCAGTGCTTAGGATTAAATTCCCACTCTTCCCCCTCAAGTAATGACCCCTGGAGACCTCGTGCACTTGGAGCTGCTGCTGTCCTGGACTGGGAGGCTCTGCTGCTCTCCTGGAGCTGCTGCGGGGTTTGAGATGTGGGATTTTGAGCACCGTCTGGGCCCTCAAGAGAGCCTGGGGATGGATGAGGTGAGGAGCACCAACCTGTCCAAATACCTCCTAGCACAGGGAGCTGGGTCAGGACTGCATGGCAGAGCCATCAATGCTTTGGGGACCACCACGTTCCACCTGTCCTCCTGCCTGCAAGCTGCCTCGTGTGTGGCTTCACGAGTGCCAACCCCATTAATAAGCCAGGGCTATGCCCTTGTCCAGCCTCTTTCCAAAGACTCCCCATTAGAAAATCTGATTAGGATCGGGTAGCTCTGAACAGGGAGTCGAGGAACATGGCACCCCCCCTCTCCCCTTGTGGTTGAGTGGTACAGCCACATGGGCCTGAATCCAAACCCAGAGGGTGGGTTCAGCTGCAATTCAGCTCTCTACAGCCTCTTTCTGGAAGGCTTTAAGAATCTGGGGGCCTCACCAGACCACCAGTGGGACCTTGACAGTCTGGAGAGTTGGGTGGGGAGAAACATACTGAACTAAAATGAGGGCAGTGTAGGTTCCTGTGTCTGGGAAAGAAAAACCCCAGGGACCAGGATAGGGTGGGGACACACTTGTTGGAGAGCAGTGCAGGAGAAAGGGACCTGGGGGCAGGATGGCCAGGAGCCAGCAATGGGCCCTGGTGGCCAAGAAGGCCAGTGGTATCCTGGGGTGGATCAGAACGGGGGTGGTTAGCAGATCAAGAGAGGTTTTTCTCCCGCCACTCTCCTCTGCCCTGCTGAGACCACAGCTAGAATCTTGTGTCCAGCTCTGGGCACTTCAGTTCCAGAAGGGGACAGAGCTGCTGGAGAGAGGCCAGCGCAGAGCCACAGGGATGATGGAGGGAGGGGAGCATCTCCCTGCTGAGGAAAGGCTGAGGGAACTGGGGCTCTGGAGCTGGGAAAAAGGGAGCCTGAGGGGGGACTCCATGAATGTTGATAAATATATGAAGGGTGGGTGTCAGGAGGATGGAGCCAGGATCTGCTCTGGGGCACCCAGTGATAGGACAAGGGGCAGCAGGTGTGAGCTGAAACAGAGGAGGTTCCACCTCAGTGTGAGAAGGACCTTGTTCCCAGTGAGGGTGCCAGAGCCCTGGCAGCCCAGGGTGGGCTGTGGAGTCTCATTCTCTGGAGGCATTTCAAACTCTCCTGGCCTTGTTCCTTTGCAACTGGATCTGGGGTATCCTGCTGTGTCAGGGGGATGGGACTGGATGATCTTCTGAGTTCCCTTCCAATCCCTAATGCTCTGGGATTCTGTGTGATTCTATGATTCTGTGATGTCTGGGGTGGGCAGGGTCATGCCATCTGAAAGTCCCGGGGAGAAGGCTTGGAAGCATCCAGCTCGTGCCAGTCTTGATGGGAAAGGAGATGGAGAGAGAACAGACATGAGGACAAAACCTGCGGTGGGCAGTGAGATCGATGCAGCTGATGGTCTGGTGTGAGCTAGTACTTCCAGTGATGGGCAAAGGTTCACAGAATCCCAGAATCCCAGAACATGAGGGATTGGAAGGGACCTTGCAAGATCATCCAGTCCAATCCCTCCGCCACAGCAGGATCCTCTAGATCCAGTTGCACAGGATCATGACGAGGCGGGTTTTAAACATCTCAAGAGAAGGAGACTCCACAATCCCCACCGGGCAGCCTGTTCCAGAGGTTCCTCAACTCTTGTTGCAGTGGCTGCTATCTCAACCAGCAGAGTCTGTCCACCCATCCCTCCGACAAGGTACCAGCACACTGATCCAGACCAGATTTTTCACTTCACCTCCCCTTCCTACAAACATGCTGCTAGCAAAGTGTCAGACAGGGAAGAGACTCCCCTTTGTCTCTTCATTCAGGGGGAAGAATCCATCATCCAGCACTTTTCACGTGCCTCAGTCGCAGGTAAATCCCAGGCCAGATTTTTTTACACTCAGCCCCTTCACGCTTCCTCTCACCTCCCTCTGTGGGACAAATAAAACCTAATAATAGGCAAAAAACCCATCCTCCCTCTCCACGTCAACCCCCTGATTTCTCAAATTCCTTCCCCTTCCAAGATGTCTTCTGGCAAGGAGTCCCCTGCAGAAGGGATGAGCCGGGGCTGTGCCAGAACGCAGCTCAGCCCCCCCGCGTTCAGATGGTTATCGCTACGGCGCTTGGGACGCGTCGGAAAAAGCAGATATAAAATTAAATATCATCTACAAGAGGAGAAAAAAATGAAAGAGAGAGAGCCGTTCGGTTTGAAAGCAGCAGCTTTGAAATGTGAGCTGCGGGGCTGGAGAAGCGGCACCGCCGGCCCGAGCTCCCGGCGGCGCTGGCGGCCCCGCTGCCCCGCGGTGCAGCCTTTTGTCTTCACAGCAGCGAGCAGGACTGTGCCCGGAGAGAAGGCAGCTTGTTTGCAAGGGAAGAAGGGGAGTTTTCTTTGGCTGCCTTTTTTTTTTTTTTTTTGAAAAATAATCTGCGGGGTTGGGTTTATTCGGGTTGGTTTTTTTGGTAGATATCTGCATAAGTGCTGCGATTCTTTGTGGGAGCCTTTTCCACCGCCGCCACCCCCTCTCCTCCTCCGTTAACAAACGCTCCAGTGTCTTTACCAGGATAAAAGGGAGAGGCACAGCCCCCCTCCTCTCCGAACCGAACGAGCAACATATTTAATTTAATAGGGAATTAATGCCATTAGCGGATTAAACACGGCGGCAGCCCCGGCTCCCCGCATTCCTCCCGGCCACGCGGGTGTATGAGTGTGTGAGTACACAGTACGGCACTGGGAGCTAGCCTCCGGGCACCGGCACGGACGAGCCCAGGCTCCTCTTGTAGCCCTGTGAGGTGTTTGGCCAAGGTCAGTCTCGCACCAGTCTGTAAGGGTTGATGGGCGCCCTACTGGGGTGGCCGTGGGACAGACACTGGTGGGAGAGGAATGGCTCTGGGCACGTGGCTGCTGCTGAGGTAGGCACCCAACATCTGCTCTAGGCACTGGACTGGGCTGCCAGGGGTGGCGGTTCAGTCCCAATCCCTAGATAAGTTTAAAAGGCTGAGAGAGCTGGGGCTGTTTAGTTGGAGGAAGAGGAGGCTGAGGGGGGGCCTCGGGGCTCTCTACAACCATCTGAAAGGACACTGCAGAGATATTGGTGCTGGGCTCTACTCACAGGTCATTAGCAACAGAAGCAGAGGGAAGGGCTTCAAGCTCCAACAGGGGAGGGTTAGACTGGCCATCAAGAAGAAATTCTTGCCGGAGAGAGTGGTCAGGCTCTGGGATGGGCTGCCCAGGGTGGAGGTTCTGGATGAGTTTAAAAGTTGCTTGGCTGTTGTGTTGGGGGCTCTGGTTTAGGGGTGACCTTGTAGAGCAGGGTTGATGGTTGGACTCGATGATCCAGGGGGTCCTTTCCAACCTGAATGACTCTGTCATTCTGTTAGGTGCCTCAGCTGTAAGATGGGCACAGGGACACTGGTACCACCGCACTGGATTGGAGACTGCTCCAGGAGAGTGAGGCAGTGTCCCTGAGAGCCCAGGAATTAGTGGGTTCAAGCTGGAAAATGGGGAGGAGAAAGGAAATTGTGTCTCATTTAGGTTGGAAAAGGCCTTTGAGATCACCAAGTCCAATCAATAACCCTAACTCTACCACCTATTCTCTCATCCCTATTAATGATGCTGTCTTGATGCCACATCCAGGTGACAGTGGCAGCAGCATGACTGTATTTCCATGATGGGAATGTGTCTCCGTGGTGGGACTGTATCTCCATGGTGAGACTGTGTCTCCCAGGCAGTAGGAAGCAGCTTGTTCTCTGCAGTTGCTGCCTTTGCTGGCCCTTGCTGCTTGTTTTCTGATGGTGAACATGAGCTTGTGACCATCCATCCCCTCCATCACCAGGCAGTAGGCAGAATTCCAGAGCAGGCAGAACCAAGAGGTGGGATTGGGTGGGGGGAAATCTTGCAGAAGGGGGTCTCAGTGCATGGAGAAGGGTCTCTGTGTGCAGGTGCTGCCAGGGGACTGCTCCAGGAGCTGGGGCACAGCAGACGGTGAGAGAGGAGCCAGGAGGAGCGGGAAGGGCTGGGTGGGAGGTGACATGGAGGAAGCAGAGTGTGCTTGGGAGGCTTTGAAGTGCAGGGAGAGAGGGAGAGAGTAAGGGAAAGAGGCCAATAGAAGCGTCACCGGGGCCGGTCAAACATTCTGGTTTTGGCAGCTGTGCTCTGGAACCTTCAAAGAGCCAAAAGAAAAATGAAATGAAGAGAAACCACTTCAATAAACACGAAAAATTACGAGAGCCTTTTATTTTAATATGATTTGCACAGTATTTTTGTTAGTAACTGACAGGATTCCCTCCCTCTCTGGCGAGGCACCTGGCAGGAAAGGAGGGATGAATGGAGGAAGGGCTGAGGGAACAATGCAGGGACACTGGCCCGCACTGCTGGCAGCTCTCCACCGCTCTCATGGGCTGTGCTGGCAGCCCATCGACAACCGTCTGCGGGGAGATGGAGGAGCGGAGCAGAGCGTGGGGGGTATCCAGGGCTCCTACACAGGGAAGATGCTCTTTGCTGCATGTTGTCACATCTCTGCAATCCCCATCCCACGGCCTCCTGCTGTGATGCTGGGGAAGGAGCATCCTCTGGCACCAGGGATGTTTCCTCTATCAACTCTAGCAGAGAGGCATTGCTGCCCATACCATGGAGTAAGTGAGCTTTGAGGTCTCTTCCAACCTAAACCACTCTACAGTTCCATGATCCTTACAAGGTTTCATGTACCCATGGAAGGGAGAGGGGAAGGCATCCAGCCTCTCCCAAGACCCAGGGACACATCAGTTCATGGGTTATGGTGGCATCTGGCACCTTTCTTCCCCCCTCGGCAGAGACTAAAGGCTTAGAGATGCCTCCCATGGAGCCACCAGCCCACCAAAGCTCTTGACCTTAAAGGGTGATGCTAAGGGTGGTGAAAGCCTGGCTCAGTGTGCCCGGAGGGGTGGGAGAAGCCTTATCCCTGGGCCATGTTGGACCCTGGGGCTCTGAGCACCCTGCTCTGGGTGGGGATGGCCCCAGTTGGACTGGAGGAGCTTTGAAGGTCCCATCCATCCCATACCAGACTGTGATCCTACAAAAGCTGCCGAGCAGCCCAACTCCAGCTGGCACAGTGAGCACCAGACCTGCAACTCCCAACAACAAGACATGTTTCAGACCTGATGGAGGACCATTCATGGGCTGCAGAGTGAGGTTGTAGAGTCTCCTTCTCTGGAGACGTTTCAAACCCTGCTGGCTGTGTTCCTGTGCGACTGGATCTAGGGGTTCCTACTGTGGCAGGGGGACTCAACTGGCTAATACTTGGAGGTGCCTTCCAATCCTAACATCTTGTGATTCTGAGACACAGCTGGGTTCTGGGGCTGCAGGGCTGGGTGCAGCACCCCGACACCTCTTGCACCGCAGGCAGGGACCACATGCACCTCTCCTGCCTGCAACCCCCTCCCTGCAGCCCCCCGGCCATCCTGTTTTACATTACATACATTAACTTTTGGACTCTTAATCCCCTTCCCTGAATAAATCACTCCTTCTAGCCTGATAACTTTTCTCCCCCTTAAGCTATCATCCCAGTCTTTCATTCCGAGCAGGATTTGAGACTCTCCCTGCTGTCTGCAATCAAGCTGCATTCTTTCAGCAATTATTTTGTGTTGCTGCTCTCCCCTCGAACATTTCTGGGGCTAGCAGCAGCCTTTTCTCTTTCTTCTGCTTCCCCCCGCCCACCTCCCCTCACAGGCTTCCTGTTGCCACTTATCTCCAGCAGCTCCAGTCAAGGGGGTCCTTTTATTTCCTCTCCCTGCTGTCTGACAGTGGCCCTGGATATGGAACCTGGTGGAGAGAAGAGATGAGAGGAGAGGGAGAGGGAGAGGGAGAGGGAGAGNCAGTGTCATGTTCCCCCGTCAGCAGGGGATGGCAGGGGAGTGAGGCTGAGCTAATGGACAGGATCAGGTTCTCTTTGCTGACAAAGATAACAGAAGGAAGCTGTCCTAGTGTGAGAGAGAAATGGGGGGATGAGAGGAGGAGCAGGAGGAAGAGGGAGGGAGGGCTGGTGAAGGGCAAGAGGCACAGAGGAACACTTGCTGCCCTGGGCTGTAGGACCAAGGAAAAACTCGCTTCAGACCATGTCCTCCACAAGGTGAATTTCTTCCCTGAGGACACGACGCCTGTGACATTGTGATGGAGAAGAGGCGGGGGGGGGGGGGTAGAGCACCCGTGGATGGATGCCCGAAGGGCGGTTTTTCTGCCGGCATCATGGAGGGGCTGGGTGATAGGGAGCTGGCAGGGGAGCACAGACCGCGGCAGGAGCGATCAGATGTCCCAACGCAGAGGAGAAGGTGATTTACGGAGAGGTCAGGGGAGAGGTCATCCTGCACGGTGCATGATTTATCTATTTATTTATTACATGCTCCTGGGACTGGCTTCCGCAGGGCCTCAGCAGGAGCTGCTGGGGACAGGGGCAGACCCTGTGGCTGCTCAGTCTGTCCTGAGCACCTCAGGCAGACTCAGCCTGTCACTGTGGCACTCGCCCAGGGGCTCTCCGCAGTGAGAGATCCTGAACACGACACTGGTTGGAAGGAAAAGAACGAGCTCAAAGGACAAAACCTTCCTCTTTCCTTTGTTTTGGGCCAGATTCACCCCTTTCTCATGGTGAACTTTGATCCATAAGCCACCTGTGTTTCCCCTGCCACAGCCCTTTCCACGCAGACACTCGCAGTGAGATAGACCTTCTCCAGCACCTGCCCTGAGACTGCTTGAACCACAGTACTGGGCTGGGGTTGGGCTTTGCTGGTGGTGAAAGAGGAGGGAGTTAGTTTTACATCAATTCATTAGTCTGGAAATGAGGGAATGGCTGGAACATCAGAGGTGGACAGGTCTTAGGGTGCAGAGGGCTTGTGCTGCTGGGAAGGTCTGCAGACTCATGGAGGGATGATCCCCATTATATTCACCAGTGTTTTGTGAGACTAAATCACGCTGCACCTCCAGGAATGGGGACAGATCGGAGGGAGCTGGCTGAGGGCTTGAGAGATGCCTCAGTGAGGGCTGCAGGGGCACCAGCATCCCCCAGCCTGGCTGTGCATCAGCTGCCACTTCCTGAAGCAGATCTCAGACCCTTGAACTTGGGGCTAGAGCAAGAGAAAGATGAAATCACAGCATCACTTGTGTTGGAAGAGACCTTCAGTATCATCAGTTTCGAAGGGTGTAGCAGGCTGAGTGCAACTAAGTTGCCCTGGTGACCAGAGCCAGGTCTCTGGGCTCATCCTACATTTCCCGAGAAGACTTCCAGGGAAAAAGGCAAATGCCAGGGTCCATAATCTTGTTTTGAGGAGCCCAGGCTCAGCAGAACCACCCTATAAATCCATCCTGAGGGAATGGGGTGAGCAGCAGGCTTGGGGTCTGGCTAAACCTCCCTCTGCCGCACCACAGGGCACAGGGGGATGAACCTCCTCTCAGAAGCAGCACCTGCTCCTGGAGAAACCCCAGTCTCCAGCACATTTGTGGTGGACGGTGAGTCCTGAGAACTCCCCCTGTATGGCAAAGCCCACCTCAGTCATCACTCCTTCTGGAGCACGGAGTGGCCAGCACTGAGCTCCGCGTTCTTCAGAGGGAGTGTCCTGCAGCCTCCATCCCCGCTGCTTCCCCTCCACATCCAGTCAGTCCAGAGACTCGCTCAGGTGACAGCAAGTGCAGAACGAGAACGAGGAGCCACTTTGTTCAGCCAGCTCTGCTGCCATGTGAGAATAAAACACTTTCAGACGAGTGTCTGACAGGAGAATTAAGCCTGAAAGGAGGAAAAAGCACTTCCTGTGAGCCCTCAGCCTCCCGATTCTGCGATAGACGCTGTGCGACTCCGAAGCTCTGGTGTCTCTGCTGCTCCCAGGCAGCTCCCTGGGTCCACATCCCAGTCTCAGCCTCCCCAGAGGGGTATGAATGGGGCCCAGGCAGCCTTGGGAGGTGCAGCTCTATCCTGCCTGGGCACGTCGTGCCTGCGAGGCTCTCACAGCCCCGTGTTGGCTCTGGGGGCTGCAGAAACCCGCAGCACCGGGGCAATTAAACGAGGCAAGGATGTGACACAAATCTGGCTCTGTCTCATCACGTTAAGGGAGAGGGCTCAGCTCACCCTAGGCAGGGTTGCCCTTGGAACCAAAGCCCTTTGCCCAGAGCCCCAGCCCTGGGGTGCTGATGATGTGATGGAGCCGTAGGTGCTGGCCCAGAGGGAGTAGCGACAAGCCTGGCAGCAGCCCAACACTATCTGAGCTGCTCCGTACGGGATCGGCGCAGAAAACCCCCCCAGAAGGCAGGTAAGGAGGAGCTTTCCCTCCAGGACTTTTAAATAAACATCTGCTGGGAGCCAGGGCTGGGAGCAGGAGTGAAAGTAGTGGGGAGCTGGAATGAAACCCTCCTCTTTTCTCCATCCCCTTCTGCTTTTTTTCATGGGTGACATTTACTCTGCTTAATAAAAGGAGAATTTATGTTTGACTCCCATAATGATGCCTGTTAATCTCCGAGACCTCAGTACTTCAGGAGGGTGTGCAAGCACCCAAAAAAGGGAGTCTGGGTCCGGGGTGAGGGGAGGAGGGGGAGCAGGGATGTAAAGCAGGAGCCTTACAAGCTGCAGCAGCTGAGTTAAGCTCCTGGAACCAGTGCCCTGGTCTGAGATTGCTCAGGACAGCTCAGGGGTCTCTGCATCTGAGCATCGCTGGCAGCTTCAGAGAGCTGCTCCTGCTGAGGGTTGCTGGGGTGACCCCAACAACCCCTCTGCAAAGAGGGTGTTGTTTCCAGGGGGGGAGAGAGAGACAGGAGCCCTTGGAAATGAAACATTGGAGTTTCCATCAGAGGCATCTCCCAGTTAGCCAGCGCTGATCGGCTCGAGATGGAGGGATGGTGGAGTACTGGGATGGTGGGATGATGAGATGGAGGGATAGTGGAGTACTAGGATGGTGGGATGATGAGATGGAGGGATGATGAGGTACTTGAATAGTGGGATGATGAGATGGTAGGATGACAAGTTGGTGATAGAGTGGGCAGGGAGCCCTTCTGCAGTCCCCAAGGAGCCTGCACAGTCTGGGTGATGGGTGAGGGGTGAGGAATCGTAGAATCATTGAATAGTTCAGGTTGGAGAAAACCTTTGAGATTATCAAGTCCAACCACTAACTCCACTCTGGCAAGAGCCCGGTGACAGAGGGCAGTGCCACCCTCCCAGTGGAGCTCTCCACTGCTTCTGTAAAGAACAGATCACAACGCCCCCAATGAATTAGTGATGCCAGCACCAGCAAACAGCCCATCCCCTGCTCAGGGGTCTCCACAGAGGGACATCCAGCCCAATTGCCCTGGATAAGGCCACATCTTGGCAGTGAATGAGGCCATGGGGTGGGCTGGCACCCACCACCACTGGGGTTCCCAGTTCGGGGAGGCCAGCACACATCCCAATGGGAGCCACACGGCTCCGGGGGCTCCCCGCTTCCCCACTGATTAATGACTCCTCACACAGCGCCGAATCCCCTGGTGGAAAAGAGCACTTCCGCTCCCCCACTTAGAGCCGAAGAGGTTCTCTCATTTATCCTGGAGGTGGCAGAGCGCAGCAATGAGTTTCCCAGGGTATTTCCCAGGACATTTTCCTCCCCAGGCTGCGTTCAGGGCTGCTCCTGTCAGCCAGGACAGATGTTTGGGGCGAGCCAGAGGCTCCAGCTTCTGCGGGGACGGTCCCGTGTGCTGTGTTCCCCGTGTTTGCTTTGGCTCTGCAGAACATCCCCTTGGAGGGATGGGGATGGGGCTGGAGCAGTAACAGATCCTGAGCATCACTCAGCAGCGGGGGCAGAGAGCAGCAGGGTCAGACCCTAGCACCGGCAGTGAGGGGAGGGGGCCCAGCACGTGATTCTGCCCATGTGTGCTCAGGGGCTGCATGAAAAATTGCACCCGGGTCCCCCTGCTCCCTCCGGAGCTGCTAATGAGGGAAATTAATGAGCTGGAGTGTCACAGCGCAGACGGGGACGGGCCTCCTCTCAGCCTCCTATTCTCTAGACTCAATAACCCCAGTTCCCTCAGTTGCTCTTCATGTTCTCCAGCCCCTCTCTCCAGCCTTGTTGCCCTTCTCTGGCCCCGCTCCAGCCCCTCAATGTCCTTCTGAAGCTGTGGTGCCCCAAACTGGCCCCAGTACTCAAGGTGGGGGTCTCTCAAGTGCAGAGGACAAGGACAGTGAGCAGGCTGTGCTCCAGCAGCCTGATCTGAGGTGCGGCACACACAGCCCATCACCTGGGCACAGGGTGCCTGGCAGCAGGGTGATCCCACAAAGGGCTCTGTGTAGGTGCCCATTGCCAGCAAAGGTCAGAGGACTCTGGGGGAGGCATCAGCCCAGTGACAAATCAATTTTTGAATCACTGGCAGCTCTGCTGTGGCAGGGGCACTGGACTGGATGATCTTTGAGGTCCCTTCCAATCCCCGATGCTCTGTGAGTCTGTGACTGTGTGTTTATTCTCCTGCTGGGAGTTTGCCAGTTGTTTCATCCTTGTGCTTGTTCAGCCTTCCTCGCTGAGCTGTGCCCTGAAATTCTGCTTGGAAAACGTGACCTGCAAGGCAGAGGCGGAGGTTCTGTTCTACCCATGGAAGGCAAAACCCTCCCAGTCTTCTGGAAAGGACGTTTTTTATTCCGTTCTCTCTATCAGAAGGGGCGAATGAAGCTGTCAGGGGGTTTTTTTCCTACCCTCAGGCTTTCTCCTGTTGCTGCTGTTGTTCCGGACACTGTCCGCTCTGGACACTCGTGTTTCTGGCTGATTTTCCATTCATCACATTGCAAATTGCCGGCTCTGCCCTTGCGTCCAGCAGGTGCCAGATCTGCTGAGCTGGCAGCACCAGTGCCGCTCGGCTGAGCAGATCTCCCCGCCAGCAGCTGCTTGCTCCGCTTACATCTCCCTAAGGCTGCTCCTCCTCGCAGCGGGGACAAGGAACCCCATGGATCTGCGCCCTTCTGGGGATGAGAGGGATTCTCATCCCATGCAGCAGCGCCAGGTGCCAATCCCATGCCAGGGGTGCCAGGACTTGTCTGGGCAGGGGTCACCTTTGGAAGATTTGCTAATGACCCCATGAATGTTGATCAGTATGGAAAGGGCAGGTGTCAGGAGGATGGAGCCAGGCTCTGCTCAGGGGCACCAAGTGATAGGACAAGGGACAGCGGGTATGAGCTAGAACAGAGGAGGTTCCACATCAATGTGAGAAGGACCTTGTTCCCAGGGACAGTGGCAGAGCCCTGGCAGTGGCTGCCCATGGGGGTTGTGGAGTCTCCTTCTCTGGAGATGTTTCAAACCCACCTGGCCATGTTCCTGTGTGACTGGATGTAGGGGATCCTGCTGTGTCAGGGGGCTTGGACTGGCTGATCTTTCGAGGCCCCTTCCAACATCTAATGCTCTGGGACTGTGTTATGGAGCACTCATCAGCTTGGGTACTCACATGGTGAAACTAACCTCGACCCACTCACCGGAGCACAACCGCTTGTGCAGACAGATTTAGAGGTAACAACCCCCACCCCCTCACCCCCCAAGGCCGGGGTGGGTTTTTTTCTCCTTGATCAAAGCCCAGACGTGAGGGAAGTCCATCTGTGAGAGATTGAGCCATGCGTCCTCGCCGAGGCAAATGGGCTGGCAGCGAGATTTCTCTGACAAGTCCAACAGGGAGAGCTGGCGAAATGAAAGCCTCTCACATGTGCGCATCTCCCAGCTGGCCGGTGATGTGTGTGGGGAACATATGGGCAGTCTGTGCCCGCCGTCCCACAGAACATGCTGATTTTACACTTGGATTTCTCAGATTCCCTGACAGCTTGGCATAGTCGCTCCGACAGCCCCCCATTACAGTGCCTGGTTGCTTATAGGGCTGCCGGTACCTGGTGCAGTGTGGCCAAGGGCAGAGGATGGCCCTAACTGTGGGGATGCAGCCGGTGCCTGCTGGGTGCTGCGGACGGGCATCCGGCTCTTGACGACGTGTGAACAGGGGCGAGCGGCATGGCCAGCCACGGGCAGCAAGCCCAGGCTCCAGACAGCTTGCAGGAAGGGGAGGTTTTGCTTCGTGCTGTCAAGGATTTCTGTTTTTCATGGATTTTTGCAGCTCTTGCTGGGATTGAAGTAGCACAAATGGTGCTGCTTTCCCTCCGACTGCCAGGCTGGCTCTGAGGGCTGCCAGGCAGCCTTGGGGATGGAGCTGGTCCCAGTCCCACCCTGGCACTGGGTGATGGGGAATAAGGGCACTGCCACAGAGGAGGACACAGGTCCACGTCACCTGCTGGGTATCCTGATGTGCCCCACAGAATCCCAGAGTGTTAGGCGTTGGAAGGGACCTCAGAAGATCATCCAGTCCAATCTCCCTGTCACAGCAGGATCCCCTAGATCCATATCTTTTGGCAGAGGGTACAGTGCTGCTCCCACGTCCAGACACACTGGGGACACACATCGCACTGATCCCAGTCCTGGTTGGGATGCAGGATGGGCAGTCTCCATCCCAGAATCCCAGAATATTAGGGACTGGAAGGGACCTTGAAAGATCAGCCAGTCCAAGCCCCCTGACACAGCAGGATCCCCTAGATCCAGTCGCACAGGAACATGGCCAGGAGGGTTTGAAACATCTCCAGAGAAGGAGACTCCACAACCCCCATGGGAGGCAACTGCCAGGGCTCTGCCACCCTCCCTGGGAACAAGGTCCTTCTCACATTGATGTGGAACCTCCTCTGTTCCAGCTCACACCTGCTGCCCCTTCTTCAGTCACTTGGTGCCCCTGAGCAGAGCCTGGCTCCATCCTCCTGACACCTGCCCTTCCCATATTAATATTCATGGGGTCACTCCTCAGGCTCCTTTTTTCCTAGTTCCAGAGCCCCAGCTCCCTCAGCCTTTCCTCATCAGGGAGAGGTTCCCCTTCCTCCATCATCCCTGTGACTCTGCGCTGGGGTCTCTCCAGCAGCTCTGGGTGAAGGGACACACGGATCCACCCAGCAGCAGCATCTTCCTGCTCCTCTCATGCTGGGAAAACAAACAGCAAAGTAGGATGAGCTGGGCTCTTTCACCTTCTGATTTAGGGACTCTCTGAGTGCAGAGAGCATCCAGGTTGGTCCATTGGAGAGCTGGGGCTGAGCTTCTCTTCCCTGAGCTTGCCTTGCCCTGATGAGAGCCAGTCTGTATCTGCTGAGTCCCAAACGATAACCCTGCTCTTTGGAGAAAAGCCCATTTATTAACCTTGCTGGGCTCTGGGGACACCAGGGGTCTCCAGCTCAGTCCTGACAGAGGGTTGTGATGGTGAGGATTGTGCAGCCCCCTCACCATCCCCACAGCACAGCTCTTTCCCTTGTGAGACTTAGGATGGGCAAAACAGAGAACTGAGGTGGGTGTGCTCCTATTCCCAGCCCCACAGCAGCACTCTCTAGGGAAATGCCCACCTTGTCCCCTCCCATGTGGAAGGGATGGAAAGAAGGACATAAATAACCCAGAGCCAGTTCCAGCGCAGAGGCTGAGGAAGGGTCAGCTCATGGCTGCTGGCCCTGGCCTGGGGAAGAGATGCTCAGACCCTCAGAGCTGTCATTTGTGGTGTCTGAAAAGGCTCTGGTGACAGATCGCAGCCAGCTCTGCCTAGCCATGCTCCTGGGTTGTTGGGGTCTGTGATCTTCACCCCGGTGACTGTGGAACATGCAGGTCTTGCAGGGGTGAAGCAGTTCTGCCTATGATATCAAAGTTGGGATGATCAAGGGAAGAGCTGATCCACCTCTGATTGCTTGGGAGCAGAAACCTCTCTGTCAAATTACTGAGGAAGTGTCTCACAGAGACACTGCAGCAGCTCCCTCGAGGATGGGAGTGTTGGGAGTGGGGAGATGACAGCCACAGCCTCAATCCTCACCCGGACTCGCTACCTCGGTGGGTTTGCCGGGGCAGCTGCTGGGGTGGACTGAGCAGACCAGGCCGAGCCAAGGGCAGCCGCAGCCTCTCAAGTGCAGGCTTCTCCATTCCTGCACTCACTGGACTTGTGAATTTATCCTGTGGCGACTGAAACCAGCTTCCATGGGCTGCTCTCCAAAGGAAAATCCTTAAACCACAGAATCACAAATGACAGGATTTGGAAGAGTAGATGGTTGGACTCGATGACCCCAAGGGTCTTTTCCAACCCGAATGATTCTATGTGACTCTCGGAGGAACCTAACCCCATCTCAAAGCAATCCTGGACCCCACTACCTGCCGGCGGGCAAGTGGTGCTCAAGGGGTCTGTGGCTATGGGGCAGTGGTGGCTGCACAGACCATGTGGGAAACTCTTTGGGTTCCTCCTGCCGGGAGCTGCCTGCAGTGCATGTGGTGCAGCCCCAGCCCGCCTACCCCAGCTCAGTTTCTATGGAGAAGCCTGTTTCCAGTGCCGCAGTGATGGCACCTAGTGCTCAATAATTATTGAGGCTCTGTTTCTAAGATGCTTTTAGATTTCCCAGATCAGTTGTTGAATGGGAGCGGGAGGCAAACTAACCATTAGAACCCTATTTATGGAGGAATCAGTGGCAGCTACAGCCTCTTACAGCCAGAGGCAGCCATCGTGATCAACTGGCCATCTGGGAAAACCCAGGAGGACAATAGTCCAGGATGCAGATCCCATTCCATGAGAAGGATGTCCCTGCTGCTTTCCTAGGGCAGGGACCATCTCTGAGCACAGTGCTGAGGAGGAAGTGGGATGGATCTGCTCCACTGTGCTTCCAGCATCAGACATCAGGAAGAAATTCTTCATGGAGAGAGCACTGGAACAGGCTTCCCTGTCCCCATCCCTGGATGTGGTTAAAAGTTGCTAAGATGTGGTGTTCAAGAATGTGGTTATGGGGTCACCTTGTAGAGTAGGGCTGATGGTTGAACTCAAGGATCTGAAGGGTCTTCTGCAACCTGAATGATTCTGTGATACAACAGCATTGCTGTGGATCTAGAGGAGCCTTTATGAAGGGAGATGTGGAGGACAAGCATGATGAGCTGGACCTTCTGGTGGTTGCTGTCAACTGTTTTCACCAACAGGGTTGCCAGGGCTTGGGACAGGCTGCCAGGGAGGGGGTTGGGTCTCCATCCCTGGAGGTGTTTAGAGGTCTTTCAGATGTGGTGCTGAGAGATCTGGTCTGGCAGGGACCTTGGTAGTGTTGGGTTATTGGCTGGACTTGGTGATCACAAGGTCTTTTCCAGCCTGGATGATTTAATGAGTCTATGACGTCCCCAAGAAGCAGCCCCACAGCAGACGTTACATCCTCATTTCCTGGTCTTCCAACACAATCAAGCTCCCTTCTCCCCTGGTCCTTCTATCTCTGATGTGGAGAAAGAACACTGGGCAGGGACCAGCAGATCATGGGGCTCAGCAGACCACTACCAATTGCTGAGACTGGAAAGATGCTGTTGATGGGGGCTGAATGCCTGCTGCAGCCCTGCTGGGAGTTTCATTTTGCAAGTGGGAGCCTTTCCCCAGGCCCACCACCCCAGCGGCAGAGAGCAGCCCCGTGGTGCCACAGAGCTTATGCCTCAGTGTGAGCCGAAGCCCCCTTGAGTGCGAATCAAGGAGCTCATATCCCGCTGGCTGCTGCAAGACCAGGTCAGTGGCACAGAGCAGGGGGGTGAAAACTGGCCGTTTGGGTGGTCCCGGGGTGGGACTGATGGAGCCGCTGACAGAGGCTGAGTTACGGCCCCGCTGGTGCGAGATGGATCGTAAGGGCTCGTAGAACTCTGTGTGTTATTGGGCTGAACCCTGTCAGAGGAAACCTCTATGTGAGCCGTAGAACCCGTAGTTGTCTTTAACGAGTGGGACCCACAGGGGACTAGGACTGGTTTTGGCTCCCTCCTTACCCTACTCACAGCTCAGAGAAAGTTGCTCTGCCAGCTGTGGGCCAGATGCTGCTGTGGAGTAGACGGTTGTGTCCTGCCCAGCCTGGCCCCAAACAGCCTCTCCATGGAGTTCCCATCCGCTCCTACCGTGCCTCAGAGCCACCAGCCAGGGCTGTGATCATGCACACGCAGGAGATGGCGGGACCAGCTAGCAGGGCTTTGACATTCAAGAGATGCTCTCAGGAGAGCTGGGCTGGCACTTGCCCCGGCCCCACAAGGAACCCAGCAAGTGCTACTGCTGACAGAAAAGCAGGACCTTTCTGTAGGTCCTGAAGAGCTCACACAACCCTTTTCACCCCTCTTCCCACAGTGACAGGGTCCTGCTGCAGGGCTGGAGGACAGCCAAACAGAAAGGGACCTGAGGGTGCTGATTGATACCCGCCTGAACATGAGCCAGCAGTGTGCCCAGGTGGCCAAGAGGGCCAGTGGTGTCCTGGCCTGCATCAGGAATGGTGTGGCCAGCAGGAGCAGGGAGGTCATTCTGCCCCTGTACTCTGCACTGGTTAGGCCGCACCTTGAGTACTGTGTCCAGTTCTGGGCCCCTCAATTTAGGAAGGACATTGAGGTGCTTGAGCGTGTCCAGAGAAGGGCAACGAGGCTGGTGAGAGGCCTTGAGCACAAGCCCTATGAGGAGAGGCTGAGGGAGCTGGGATTGTTTAGCCTTGAGAAGAGGAGGCTCAGGGGAGACCTTATTGCTGTCTACAACTACCTGAGGGGTGGTTGTGGCCAGGAGGAGGTTGCTGTCTTCTCTCAGGCAGCCAGCACCAGAACAAGAGGACACAGCCTCAAGCTACGCCAGGGGAAATTTAGGCTTGAGGTGAGGAGAAAGTTCTTCACTGAGAGAGTCATTGGCCACTGGAATGGCCTGCCCAGGGAGGTGGTGGAGTCGCCGTCCCTGGAGCTGTTCAAGGCAGGATTGGACGTGGCACTTGGTGCCATGGTCTAGCCTTGAGCTCTGTGGTAACAGGTTGGACTTGATGATCTATGAGGTCTCTTCCGACCTTGGTAATACTGTGATACTGTGATACTGTGACCCCGTGAGAAGAGAGGGACTAAAAAGATGTGAACTAACATTTGGGAAGTCCCTAAAGCCCGGGTGCTGGATGAAGGGGGCCATCGGGTGCTTGCAGGGGGCACAGCACCCATGATGTGGACCTGACCCTGACTGCTCCGTGCCCCCAACAGGGACAAATGATACTTCCCAGTGCTTTAGGACAGAGCCATCCCTCCGTATCCCATTGCTGAGCTCAGCTGTGGGACTAGGATCCCCTTTCAGGGAGTATTTTAGGACTGAAGGCACCTCAGCTGCTCATGGGCTAATCCTGCTGCCCTCAACCTTAAAGAGAGACTTTGCAGACCCCCCTCGACCACAAATCAATCAGGAAACGGCACTTTGTCCTCTCCAGAAATAGGTTCTGCTCAGCCCTTCGACACCCGCGTCTGAACCCCACGTCTGCCTAGGGGCACCCTGCTGCAGTCAGGCTGGTTGGCTCCCAGGGATGCATAGGGCACATTTGGCTCCCAGGGACCCATAGGCCACGTTTGGCTCCCAGGGACCTATAGAATGCATCCCTGAGTTCCCAGGGACACGGTGAGAAACCCACAGCAAGGTCTCACCATGCTAACCCCATTGGCAAAACCTCCCCTTTGCTCTCTGGGGTCAGAGCTGGGCTCCAGCAGGCTGGAGCATCATTTCTTTGCTGAAATCAGGGTCCAATGCTGGCAGTGGGGCTGGGGAGCAGCAGCAGAGGAGGCTCTGAACCCCAAAACAGGCTGCCCTGGCAGAGATGAGAGCAGGAGCATCAGCCCTTTAAAGCTGGTGAAATGTGGGTCCTGGAAATCTTCCTAGGAGAGGGCAGAGGTCCCCATGGTGTCCCCCCATCACCCCCTGCCAGGTCACTGGGCAAGAGCATCACTTTGCTCACCAAAGCCCTGGACTGCTCCAGCATCCAGATGTGCTGGGGACACCCTCCCCACAGATCCCAGCGCTGACTGGGAATTGGGATGGGCAGTTTCCACCACAGGATGTTAAGGATTGGAACCATTTGGGGCTGCTGCTGAAGCTGACGCTGGCTGTTTGCCCAGGGGGGTAAGTTGGGGTTTTCTTAGCTGAGCCCAGACTTGGTGGTCAGCCAGGACTGGGAGATGCTGGGGGAGTTGCTGGTTCCATCCCAGTTTGCAGCTGGTCTCAAAGTTTTTGGTGCCCAGAACCGGGACTTCTGTTCCCCTGGTTCTGACCCCTTTTTCCCAGCTCGGGGGCCCCTGTGGGGTGCGAAGGGGAATGAAAGGAGAACCCAAACCCTGTGACTAACACAAAACTGTCCCGTGAGGAGCTGCTGCTGGGAGGAGGTGCCAGGCGCCGCTCTCCTCCAGAGAACAGCATTTCCAGCCTGTTTTCAGCATCATTAAACAGATAATTAAACATTTCCTCACAGCTTAATACCCTGCGAATCTATGACCCAACCTCCCTGGTCTGAAGGCAGCCCTGTTGGAGGGGGTTTGCGTACGAGGAGGGAGCAAGTGTGCAGATGGACCCTGGGTAGACAGGACGTTCCGAGGGGCTTCGGCGGAGCCTGTGCAGCTCTGCAAAGTCCCAGAGCTAATTGAATCCAAGTGTGGAAGGAGGCTCTGCCCTCGCCCATGCGGCAAGCAGTGGGGAGAGCATTTTATTCCTCCTCTGTTCCCTGGTTGCTTTGAGTTCTCTCCCTTTGAAAAGGGAGGCCTCTTGTCTGTACTCACATAAAATGCAGCTTTTCCAAGTTTAAAAGGCTTTTGGTCTCTTTGGGGAGGGCTCTGCAAAGGGCTGGGCAAGGCTCAGGATGCCTTGGGGCCCCCCCCAGCCTCCTTCCTTGCAGGCAGCAGCAGGCAGGGATGGATGTGCCCATCCAGGCACTGGGGGTCCCACTGTGGAGCATGAGAGGTCACATCCAAACTGCACTGGAATGGGGGAGATCACACTCCCTCGCCGGACCTGTGTACACAGGACACTCCTGAGAGCATCACATGGCTTCCCCAGGCTGGGGGATGAGATGTTGCTCCAAGGAAGGCACAGGCCAGCTCAGGGCATGGCAGGGAGCAGAGCCAGTGCCAAAGTGATGCCAGGGTGGGTTTGAGAGCTCAGGACACCCTGGTGATGCTGTTCTAGCACAGAGCAGAGAAGACATAGACCTCTCCACCCCTCAACCTGGGGCTCCTGCTTGTTCTGCTGGAGCTGCAAGAGCCGCAGTCCCAGTGGGCTGGGAATGGGGCACCCAGAGTGCCATCACCAGGGCAAAGCAATGCTCTTCTTGCTTGTTCTGCTGGTGCTGCCCCAGGACCTGGCTTGTCAGCTGAAGGCAACGAGGGATCGGCAGTTTGATCCTGGGTTTGGCAGAAATGGGGGTTTACAGGCAGGCACTGGCCAGGGGTAAGGCTCCCAGGCACAGACAGCCACAGAGCCAGTGGAGCTGCAGCCATGGGGGCAACAGCCACTGCCAGCCACGACATCTGAGGGGCAACAAGGGTGAGCTGTGTCCAGCAAACACCAGTCATCAGTTTGCCCTGCCCTGGTGATGAGACCCTGGGTGCCCCGTGCCCAGCCTGCTGCGGCTCTTGCAGCCTGTCCCTACAGACTGCTGCTTGTCGCAGGAGGACTGGGAACCACTGGCTAAGGAGGATCCAGCTGGTGCCTTTGCAGAGGTACCTGCCCTGCTTGGATGTCCCCAGCTTCTCCTGTTATCCTGGGAGCCTGTATGAGAGCATCCGAGGGAAGAGCAATGGATGGGGAGTGATGCAGGAGCTGTGCAAGTGACTGCAGCATGGCCGTGGGGATCGCATGACTAAAGTGAACTTACAGCCTGAATCTACACTGACCTGTTGGAGAGCAGTGGAGGAGAAAGGGACCTAGGGATGTTGGTGGTCAGCAGGGTGGCTGGGAGCCAGCAATGGGCCCTGGTGGCCAAGAAGTCTGGTGGCACCCTGGGGTGGATCAGAAGAGGGGGTGGTTAGGAGATGGACAGAGGTTCTCCTCCCCCTCTACTCTGCCCTGGTGAGACCACAGCTGGAATCTTGTGTCCAGCTCTGGGCCCCTCAGTTCCAGAAGGACAGAGCTGCTGGAGAGAGCCCATATAAGAGCTACAGAGATGACGGAGGGAGGAGAGCATCTCCCTGCTTAGGAAAGGCTGAGGGAGCTGGGGCTCTTGAGCTGGGGAAGAAGGAGCTAAGGGGTGACCCCATGGATGTTGATCAGTATGTGAAGGGTGGGTGTCAGGAGGATGGAGCCAGGTTCTGCTCAGGGACACCCAGTGACAGCACAAAGGGCAGCAGGTGTGAGCTGGAACAGAGCAGGTTCCACCTCAATGTGAGAAGGACCTTCTTCTCGGTGAGGGTGGCAGAGCCCTGGCAGTCTCCTTCTCTGGAGATGTTTCAAATCTGGGCATGTTCCTGTGTGACAGGATGTAGGGGATCCTGCTGTGTCAGGGAGACTGGATTGGAGGATCTTGTGAGGTCCCTTCCAACCCCTAATGGTCTGGGATGCTATGAAAACACATTTACCTCTTTATTTCCATGTGGCTGGCCCTCTGGCAAACTGGAGAAGGCCCATCTCAGCCCTGTGTTCCCAGCTCCAGGCTCTCCAGGGTTATTTATTGAGTCGCTGCACAAGCCGGGGGGGGCAGGTTTCCCCCTCTTCTCTTTCCTCTTCCCTTTCTTCTTCGCTTTGCAAATTGAATTATTTAGCTGCATTGTTTGGCAGCCTCAGACCCTGGCGTTTTGCTCTCTTTCCCCCCCTCAGCTGCTGTCTCTCCCTCTCCTTCTCTTTGCTCTTGTGTTTTCAGGATCACTGGCCATGTTGTCCCGCTGGCGTTTATTGAAACCAGCACAAGAAAGGGGCTTTCTGGGGTGCCGCCACCCTCGGCCCCTTGCTGAAGATTTATGGGTGCAGGAAGATATTCGTGGCAGGGAGTCTTCACTGGCACAGAGAAAGGAGGGAGGGATAGCAAAGGAAACGTGCTGGACAAGCAAAGGGTCCCCCAGAGCTGCTGAGGCAAATTGGGAGGCTGGCTGGGCACCCGGCATGATGGTGGCCATGGGAAGCTTTGGGGCTCAGCAATGGGTGGGCATGGCCACAGGCCAAGAAGGATGCTCAGGCACCCCTCTGTGCCCTCAGGCACCAGTGCCCTGCTGGATGCATTCCACTGAGGTGCTGGATGCATCCCAGTGAGATGCTGGATGTATCCCAATGAGGTACTAGATGTGTTCCAGTGAGGTTCAGATGCATCTCAGTGAGGTGCTGGATGTATCCCAGTGAGATGCTGGATTGTCCCAGTGAGGTGCTGGATGTATTCCCATTGAGGTACTGAATGTATGCCACTGAGGTGCTGGATGTATCACAGTGAAGTGCTGGATGCATCCCAGTGAGATGCTGGATTGTCCCACTGAGGTTCACATGTATCCCAAGCAAGATGCTGGACGTGTCCCAGTGAGGTGCTGGGTCTGTCATGCAGCCCTTAGGTGCTGGGAAGTCGCAGAGAAGCGGCTCCTGGAGGAGGTCTGAAGGAGCCGGGCGAGCAGCTGGGCTCTTGACTCTCGCTATCTCTAATCCTGCTTCAAAGGCAGCTCCTTCCCTTCCCACACGGACACCGGCCCCGCTTAATTGACTTCCTCGCCTCGCGATTGTACTCACTTAATTAATCTGATTACAATGCTGCTGCTGGTTAAAGAGTTTCTGTGTTCCAGCCCAGAGGTGACTGCGTCTCAGCAGAGGGCTGCGATTCTGCTCGATCTGAGCGGCAGATAGAGTCTGCAAAGCACTTTGGGATCCTCTGCTAGTGGAAGAGAGGCTGAAGGCATGGGGAGTGCTGCAGCGATTTCCATTCCCACACGCGCTGCGTCCTCACTTGTGGTGGAAGGGAGACACAGCCCCAGTCACTGGCACTGAATTATCTCCATAAATTCATTACATTCTAAAAAATATGATAATCAGCAAGAAATGAACCTCCCGAGGGAGGCAGAACATGTACAGCTCGAGTACTGCTAATAATCAACCTTTAATTTACAAATGCCCAAGGCTGCCACACAGGCGCCGCGTCCTGTGGCAGAAGGGATGGCGCTGCTCCCGTGTCCGGACCCACTGGGCACACCCACCCCACTGATCCCACTCCTGGTTGGGATGTGGGATGGGCAGTCTGTATCCCAGAACATGAGGGATTGGAAGGGATCTCGAAAGATCACCCAGTCCAATCCCCCTGCCACAGCAGGATCTGCTAGATCTAGTCATTAGGGATTGGAGGGGACCTAGAAAGATCAGCCAGTCCAATCCACTCAGCACAGCAGGATGCCCTAGATTCAGTCACACTGGAAGAGTCCAGGCAGGTTTGAAAGCCCTGACAGGGCTCCGTCACCTTCACCAAAAAGAAGGTCCTTCTCACATTGAGGTGGAACCTCCTCTGCTCCAGCTCACACCCACTGCCGCTTGTCCTGTCACTGGGTGTCCCTGAGCAGAACCTGGCTCCATCCTCCTGACACCCACCCTTCACATATTGATCAACATCCATGGGGTCACCCCTCAGGCTCCTTTTTCCCAGCTCCCTCAGCCTCTCCTGAGCAGGAAGATGCTCCCCTCCCTCCATCATCTCTGTGGCTCTTATCTGGGTTCTCTCCAGCAGCTCTGTGTCCTTCTAGAACTGAGGGGACCAGAAGCGGACCTAGTATAACTTGTTCACTTCCTAGTGCTCCAGCTGTAGCCCCTGGGGAGGGCTGGGGGCTCCTCAGCAGCCCTGCCCCACACCAGCCCATCCCCCACAGAGCCTGCAGACACTAACGTTTATGAGTGCCTGTTTAATTGAAGCAATTATCAAGCAGCAGCAGCCCAGGTTCTGTCCGTTTGTACCCATAAAATATTGATGGGGTGGGGGCATGGGCTGGGGAAGCTTGGAGAAGGGGCTAGGTGCAGCTCAGAGCATCCCACTCCCATGGCACCCTCGTTGGGTGCTGAGGGGTCCCACAGCAGCCTGGGCAGGGGGCTGAGCTGGGAGCAATGAGCTCCCACAGCCCTTCCATGGAGGTTTTTTGTTGTTGGCAGCCTGAGTCCAAACAAACACAAGCCCTTGGATTTACAGGACGCGATAAACTTTTCCTCTTTCCTATTCCATACCGGTGTCAGACAGGTTGCTCCCCTGCCCTCCGTTTGTTAAATGCTAATCAATTATTAAATCACCCATTAACTATTAATTGCTGATTTCACGAGCGTAAAGAGCAGACCCCGGCTCAGGGCTCTGCAGCTGTGGCAGCCCCCGCCGACCTCAGGAAATAAATTCTCGATAATCAATACAGCATCTGCCCCACCGGTGATTCCCATCCCACCTGCTTGGCACTCAGGCTGTGCTTTTCACAGAGGGAGAAGCACATCCTTCTGCTGCTGGAGATCACCAGCTTGCAGAGATGGTGGGGTGGCTGGCTGGGGTGGGTGAGGACCCAGCTCTGAGTGCTCAGTGCACCCTAAGTCCCCGCTGGACCATGGGATGCTCCTGCCTTGGGGAGTATTGGACACATCTGGAATCCTGTGTCCAGTTGTGGGCCCCTCAGTTCCAGAAGGACTCAGAGCTGCTGGAGAGAGCCCAGCGGGCAGCTGCCAGCTTGCTCACTTGTCCTCTTCCTCCCAGGAGGAGGGACCCCAGCTCTCCCCACATCCTACCGCAGCAGCAGGGCAATGGGCACTGGGGGCACTGCCAAGACCTCGTGTTCATGTCGGGGTGCTGATGCTCTGGGGACACAGCTTGGGGTCTGACTGGGTGGCACTGGGGAGAAGGGATGCGGGTGCCAGCGGAAGCAGGAAGGGGAGTGGAAAGGGACCCAGGACTGAGGGGCCGGAGCTGGTTCGCGGTGACTGAAGCACAAGGGGCTGCAGGCACCCCCAGTAGACTTTTGGAGCCAATGGAGTTGCCCCAGGGTGAGTTCTGGCCCGCGGTGGGGTGAAGGATTTCTGTGGCTGCTGGGTTGCACAGCCCACAGCTCAGCCTTTCAAGTCACCCTGTGAGGAGAACCATTGCTGCCGAGAGAGAAAAAAGGCCGGGATTATTTTCTCATGTCAATTAACGGGGCTTTCCAAAGGAAACCCGGGCTCCGCTGAACCCAGAGCGCGGGACCCTGGCCAGGCTGCTTTCCTGCTGAAGAGCTGGAGCTGGAGGGAGAAATCAAGGCTCTTTGGCCAGCAGACTGCTGGGCTGAGGCCAGCAAATAAAATAGTAATAACGAGCCCTTTTCAGATAACTTCGAGGGCTTGGGTCCCCTTTGCTGTTGTTGTTTGAGGGGGTTTTTATGCTAGACAAACCACTTTGCCCAGGGGAAGCAGCAGTAGCCTCGAGAGCGGCATCACCACGGGGGTCACCACAACATCCTGCTGTGGATCAGAACTGGGGTGGTTAGGAGATGGAGAGAGGTTCTCCTCCCCCTCTACCCTGCTCTGCTGAGACCACAGCTGGAGTATTGTGTCTAGCTCTGGGCCCCTCAGTTCCAGAAGGGGACAGAGCTGCTGGAGAGAGGCCAGTGCAGAGCCACAGGGATGATGGAGGGAGGGGAGCATCTCCCTGCTCAGGAAAGGCTGAGGGAGCTGGGGCTCTGAAGTTGGGAAAAAGGAGCCTGAGGGGTGACCCCAAGGATGTTGATCAATATGTGAAGGGTGGGTGTCAGGAGGATGGAACCAGGTTCTGCTCACGGGCACCCAATGATAGGACAAGGGGTTGTGCTGGAACAGAGGAGGTTTCACATCATTGTAAGAAGGAACTTCTTCCCAGTGAGGGTGCCAGGGCCCTGTCAGGGGCTGCTCAGGGGGTTGTGGAGACTTCTTCTTTGAAGATGTTTCAAACTGACCTCGCCCTGTTCCTGTGTGACTGGATCTGGGGGATCTTGCTGTGGTGGGAGACTGGGCTGGCTGATCTTTTGACCCCCCTTCCAAACCCTAATGCTCTAGGATTCTGGGGTTCTGTGGTGTGCAGTATCTCCCCTGGCACTAATTGCACTCCTGGCCAAGTATGTGCCTGGCTGCTGACTGGGATGGGCTGAGCTGCCTCCATGGAAGATGAGGAGGACGTGTGATCAAGGGTGAACCCTCAGCACAGGACATCTGAGCCTCTGTGGGCTGGAGGGAGGGATGTGAGCCAAAGGACATAAGGCATTTCCCATCATGGGGAAGGTCAGGGGTGAGAGGTGAGTGTCTCAGCATGAAGCTCTGCAGTTCCAAGTCCTGCTCTCCCCCACCTTACACCTGCTCTGGACTCTGTCCCCTCTCACTGGGTTTGCCTGTGGTTGCGATGTGGTGGGGCTGTGGGGTGGGGATGGGCAAGGATGCTGCTGGGTCTCTGCAGCTCATGGTGCAGGCGTGGGTCCAGCTGTGGGTTCGGGCTGTGAGGTCGGCCATATGATCAAGGCTCAGTGAGCTGTTCAAGCTGCCCACAAGGAGAATGCACTTCCATCCCAGGTGCCTATAAATGTCATCAGGAAGATGCTTTTTGAGAGCGAAGCAGGTGCCAGCTGGCCGCAGAGGGGATCTGAGGTCCCGCTTGGCTCCGTGGGAAGCAAAGCAGGACGTTCCCCACGTTCTCCATGTCCACTCTCCTGCAGAGCCTGGGGTTTCTTACTCAAAGAGCATCTGCCCCCGCCATACCCCGAGACTGGCTCTTCATGTTTCAAAGGCTCTCCCGCTCCCACCACTCTCCCAGCTGCTTCCCAACACCCCGCTCCTTTGGAGTGGGCTGGGACAGCGCAGCCTGTGGAGCTGCCAAGCAGTGGGAACAGCCGGGGCCACCCCAGAGACCAGTTCAGAAGAAGCAGAATGAGAACCCCCACCCCAGCCATGCCTGGGGAAGCGGGGATGCTCAAGAGATCAGAGGGCTGCGAACCCACCCACGTTGCTGGGACCATCACAGCTGACGCCCAACCTCTGGGTGAGCCTGGATGGGGAACAGGAACCCCCCAAATGGCAAAGAAAGCCTTTGGGGAGAGGAGTGAAATCCTCCTGCCCTTCCCTCCCCTCCACCTGCATCTTTGGGGTCGAGGTGATCCTGGGGGGCTTGAATGAGGGTCTGCAGGCAGGTGCTGGGCTGGGACCCCTCCTCACGCCGGGGCTTGTGTGGGCAGGAAGCGAGCTTGGGTCAGCAATAGACTGCTCAGACTCAGGGCCATGTCCTGTGGCCCCGCTGTTGGAAGAGGACCACCGCAGTGGCTGGCAGCTGAAACCCTCCCTTGGATGACGACCAGAGTTAGAGTTTCACACCAAACAGACCCGAAGATCAGCTCAAATCAGACCCCCTTCCTGCCACTGTCCCTAATTGCAGAGGACCCTCTGGTCTCTCTCCAGCTCTCCACAGATCTCTCAGGATTTGGAGCCAGGACCTTGAAGCTGGAGATGTCTACGGGGCTGTGGAGCTTCCTGCCCACCTCTGCTCGAGGTCCATGGCCAACTCAGGTCAGGCTGAGCAGCTCCTGTGAGCATCTCCCAGGATGAGCTCTGCTTGCTGGGGAGAGCAGGAGGACCTCTGCACATGCAGGGTTTGGGGCTGTGCATCCCTGTCCCTGGTGAATCACAGGCAAACCCCTCACATCCTGGGCAGGGAGAGCAAAGACCCCTTTTCCTCATAGCCCCCGACTGGAAGCAGGTGAGCTGCTCTGCTGGGCAATGGGAGCTGCAGTTCATGAGGCCCCCCCAGACGATTTATGGATGTCTCTGCTTGCCCCTCTCTCCTGAAACAAATTACGCTCTGGTCGTGCCCCGTGTGGGGAGACCCTCTCTGGTTTAGCCCCACCAAGAGGTTCACTGGCCCCCAGGATGTCCCAGTGGGGACGAGCGGTGTGAAAAATGGCCCCAAATTTCTTAAATCATCTCCCGGTGGGTCCCCTGGAAGGATCCATCAGCACCTGGCCACTGCTCTGCTCCCCCCCTCTCAGCCATGCGCTGCTTGCAGCAGGGCTGGAGTGGAGGACCGAGAGATCCCCCCATCTCCAGCGCTTACCCTGAGGTTTATTATTACACAAATGTGAATTCCAGACCCGGCATCTGGGGAGCAGCTGCTGGAGTTAACCCATTCGCCAGCCATGGGGGAACCGGGCCAGGCGTTTGGTCAGTGCTTGGCCACTCCAGCCACAGGGACACGGTGGGGACCCCCTGCTAATGCTGCAGAGGGACCCTAAGGCAGGTGCCAAGAGCTTCAGGGATGTGTCTGTGTTTGGATGGAGAAGCAGGTTCCTCCATCTCCTTTTTCCTTTCATCTTTTTCCTTTCAATCACCCACCCTTCTGTTTCCACTCAGAGGTTTTATGGGGATTTGCTCTGCCTCCCAGTCAAGGCCTGAGCTTCCAGCTTGCTGCAGGATGAGGCTCCATCGGATGATGCCCTTGGCTTTAGATGAGCATCCTGGAGATAAGGGGTGAGTGCAGGAGGCTGCTGCCAGCTCAGAAGGAGGAGTCCTGTTGCCTGCCCACCCAGTGGTGTAAGGAGGATGTCTGGGACAGACAGCAGGTCCTTCAGCCTCCTCCCCTCCCACCAACCTCAGCAGCATCCTCCCACAGCTATAGGATTTGTCAGTAGGAGCCGGTGCTGGGGGTGGTGCAGGCCTTACAGTTCTGGGGCAGGGCAGCCTTGTGCCCTGAGGAGATGCCCAGTTCTGATGATGAAAGGATCAGCTCTGTGCCCAGCCGCCCAGTTCTCATCATGAAGGGGTCATCCAGGAGCTCAGGGTGAGCTGGACATGATCCTGGGTCAACCAGGGGGCTCAGGATGAGGTGGACATGGTCCTGGGGCAATCCAGGGCTCTTGGGGTGAGGCTTGACATGGTTCTGGGCACTGGGGGTGAGGCTGGAGATGGCCCATCAGCATTGGTTTGGGTTTGGTTGCTCAGACTTGCACCCCTGGTCCCCAGGATTCCTCAGCAGTGACTCCCACTGCCGCCAGCTTGCCCAGCTGGCTGACCCACTGGTACTGGTAAGGCATGGAAACCATCTCCTGAGTTCCTCGGGATGGATACAGGGTGTGACAGGACAACTCATCAGGCTAGGCTCCTCCTGAGTCACCAGCCTCCCGCTCCCTGCTGCTGCTTACCCTGCAGACTCCCTCCGAGCAGAATCGTATGGACACTGAAGGGGAGCTGACAGGGCAACCCCACCACCTCAATCACAGCAGCCAGAACAGTTGTTCTCTGCCAAGGAGGTGTTTATAATGCCAGGGACCCCTGAAGGGATCTGAGCAGCACCGGGAACAGAAGCTCCTTTGCTGGGTCTTGAGCTGCTGTGTGGAGCCCGGCCAGCAGAGCTGCCGCTCGCTCTGTATGCAAAGGCGGTCTCTGGGCACTTACCCCAAGCTTGAGGAGTGAGAAATGGAGCTGACAGCAGCTCCTGCGGCACTGAGAGTTTGGCAGCCCCCCGCAGCCTGCGGTGCTGTGCCAGAAAACCCCCCTGACTGTCAGTCAGTGCGTTGCCTCTCCAAACCCAGCTCCAACACCTCCTGCCCAGAGCCTTCAGCCCTCTCCTTCCCTCACCTCCTACCCCAAAGCTCACAGGGGTTGCTATTCTCAGCCTGGAAGAGTTGTGGGGCAGGGAATGGGGCTCCCTCCAGATTTCATGATCCATGGGCTGAGCTAGGGCATCACAGCTCTGCTGGCTCTCTGTGGGCAGCTCGTTGGGGTGAAGGGGCTCCTCTGCTCCCCCCACACCCCGAACACCTGGAGCATCGCAGGGTAGGATGACCAGTGACTCTCAGAGTCACAAACAGTCCCAACACAACAGTGGGAGGCAATGGCAGTGGGGAGCAGCACACAAACCCCACAGCACACAGGGGCCTCCACTACTTGATCTGTTGATCAGCTGGATATTCTGGTGGCAGGGATCCACCAGGGACAGAACAGCACTTGTCACACTTACCAAGGGCTTGTGAGGGGCTGTGGTGGCGGTCTTGGGAAGCTCCTTCTTCAGGGTGAGGTTGGGCAGCCCAGCTTTGAGGCAACTGCTTGTGCAGATGAGCAGCCCTGCCTGCCCCAGCATCCTCCACAGCTTCGCTGGGAGAGTCTCACCCACGAGCTCCTGACCCACCAAAGTGGGGTAGGAAGGCTGGGCAGCTGGGAAGAGCTGGGAAGGCTGCCTGGATGATGTGGTTGAGCAGACGGGGGAGGCTTCTGCCGTCTCCTTGAAATTCCTCCACTTTTAGGGTCATTTACAAGTCCAAAGCTGTCAGATTCCTCAGGACTCCCAGGGAGGGCTGTGGATGGGGTTTGCTGGGACGATGCTTCCCTGTGCAGCTGTTGGAGCCATCAGCAGAAGGGCTCTCTCTAGAAAGGAGATATTTTACCCATTAAAAAGCAATCCATGGATGATGAATATGCACTCAGCCTGAGCCTGAGTGATGACACCCTCTCAAAGGCGCTGAGATCTGGCTCTCTGCCTGCATGATGGCTTCCTGGGGACAGTCCTGGGTGCTCTGAGAGCCCTGGGAATGCTCAGGCTGCACAGGGCTGCCTGGTCAGGAATTGGTCTCTCCTTACTTGAGGTAGCAATGTTGTGAGAACGGCTCCTCAGAAGTTGTTTAGAGACTCCCAGCTGGAACAGAAAGATCAGCACGAGAAAGGGAGGAGGGAGAACCAGCTCCACTCTGCCTTCTGCACAGGGTCCTGCTCCCCCAGGGGTTGCTCATCCACCACTCCTGCAGCCTGCAGCATGCTCAGGGAATCACAAAATCATGGAATCCTAGAACATTGGGGGTTGGAAGGGACCTCAAAAGATCAACTAGTGATGATCCCAGTTCTGGGATTCTGTGATCACAGAATCATCAGGTTAGAAAAGACCTCCAAGATCATCCAGTCCAACCATCGACGCTGCAACCCCCAACCACTAGCCCATCTCCTCAAACACCCTGGCTGACTGTTTGTTGAACCCCTCCAGAGATGGTGCCTCCAGCCCATCCCTGGGCACACTGTTCCAACGTGTCTCTGCTCTTTCTGGGAAGAAGTTTTTCTCTTACATCCAATCCAACCCTCCCCTGATGCTTTGGAGGGTTTGATGCTTCCCTCATGGGACAAGTGCAAGCGGCCTGAGCCCTGTGTAGGTGGCTGCCATGTGCTGCCTCTTTCCTTCTTCCACTCCTTGGGTTCTTGTTCGTTTTGGCATTAGGTCATTTGTTTTGTGTGGAAGGGCATGGCCTGGAGCTGGCAGGAGAGCTCACGCATCCTGCTGTGAGAACCTCCGGTGCCAAGGGCAACAGAAGCAATTTGCTCTGCTCAGCATCCCCTCTTGCCTCCAAACAGGAGCCCCACAGCTCCTCCGGAGTATCGTGGCTTGGCTCAGCAGCCCTGCCCTTCAGGTCACACAAACACCGAGCGGCAGGTAGATACCAGCTGCTTGCTAGCCCCATCCAGGGGCTAGCCTATCCAGGCAGCTTGGACACCCACGATACCATCGAGACGCCCCAGCTTATGGCGTCTGCAGCCGGTCCCGTGGGAGATGCGACCACCAGCATCAGAGCCGGCTGCATCACTGGGAGAGGAGGGGCAGAGCAGGGGCTGAGCAGGTCCTGTACAGCAGACCCTCTTGGGGCACCCTTTTGCCCTCTCGGGTCCCTCCTGCACAGACAGCTCGGCCCTAGCTCTGGCTTCGTCTCACACGGGTCTCCATGGCCGAGGCAACATGACGAGAAGGCAGAGAATGAGGGCGACTTGGAGGGAATCGGGCAGAGGGAACAGTGAGCCGCCTCAGGAGGCAGGAGGGGAATTTCCCCGCTGAAATGAGGACCAGCAGCTCCAAGTTGGTCCCCGTCTGCACCTGATGCAAATCCCTTTGTCGGAGGGATGTCGGGAGCAGAGAGCAGAGGGCTCCCGATTTCTCGGGTCCGTGTCACCCACTGGAGCATCCCAGACGCAGAGAGAGCGGCGGGAGTGCGGAAGGGAAGGAGAAGGAACAACCGTGTGAACGTCGACAGCCTTGGTGGGGGGCACAGCCCTGGCAGAGGGGGCCACAGACCAGCCGCAGCCCTGAAAAGGCTCCCCTGTACTCGACGTTTGTTCTTCAAAGGCATCACCGGGTCTCTACGGCATCCCCGGCGCCTGCCTCTGCCTCTGACATGGTAATGGGGGTAGTTTGGGATCATTAGAGACTGAAAAGCGAACCACTGCCAGCAGCTGCACAACCCCTCTCGCTCCCCTACGCCAGCCTGCTCTCCTCTCCCTTTTCTCCTCTGCTCTTCCTGCTCCTCCATCCTCCTCTTCCTCTGCCCATCATTTCCCCCAGGTTCTCCCCGCTGTGCAGGTTACCCCCCAAGGCTTCTCTGCCGGAGACTCAACCCGCCCGATAATCTGCAGTTGGAAAGGTCTCACCCTGTGATTCTCCTGTTGGGGGGTTTCAAACCCGTTTGTGTGGGGATGCTGGAGAGCAGGAGGAGCAAAGCAACTATCAGGGCTAACTCGAGCCAGGAGAGAGCCTCTCCCCTTACAAGCACTCAGTTTGCCCCAGGTTTTGCATCCAACCACAATACCGGCAGGGCCAGTGGTGATGGTGCCTGTGACTGCCACAGGCGCTGCACTTGGGGCACAGAGAACAGCAGTGTTTGCTTCACTTTCTCTCAGATGGGATGGAACCTGCTGCAGCCATAGCCAGCAGAAACGTGGAGAAGCTTCCCAAGACTGGGATGGAGCATGGCTGGGCTGCCATCAGCCTTCCCAGGGCTTCTAACAGCTCATGCACTGGAACAGAAACACTGATGGGACATCTCAGGTCAGCACGGCCCCTACAACCGCTCTCAGCAACCACTACATGCTGCTGACACTGCTCAGTAGGGTTTGAACCCTTGGGAGACGCTTCTTGGCTGGGTCTTAGTTGCAACAGGCTACTACAGCAGCCCTGAAAGGGTGGTGAGAAGAGGGTGTGGGATCTCAACGGGACAAGAGGTGATGGTTTGAACTAAATGAGGGAGACTCACACTAGAGAGAAGCAATAAATTTGTTCTGCTGAGGGTGGTGAAACCTTGGCCCAGGGTGTCCAGAGAGGTAGGAACCATTTGAGCTCGTTTCTGGATCATCCCTGGAACCATTTGAGATCAGGCTGGACCTTGGGCTCTGGTTGGAGACATCTGGCTGAAGAAGGACTGGATGAGCTTTGAACTCATTGAGTTGTCCCTTCCAACTCAAAGGTCTTCCCTTCTAACAAAGCTTTCTGCTGTTGGGCCTGGATGGGTTAAATGCCTGCTCACTGGTCTTACTGGGAACAGGCTCTCTGCTTCTGGCTGATCTCTCCAGCTCTCACCTTGCTTAGGCAGGATAGTGGAAATCATGATTTGCTGTTTTGAAAAGAGCTGATGGATTGGGAACTTTGTTGCTGGAAACAAGGAGGTGGGATGAGATTTACTGAGCTGAGTCATCTGTTGATTTCTTTTCCCACATGCAAGAGATAATGTGGGTTTTGATGGTTGGGCTTGGTGGTCTTGAAGGTCTCTTCCAGCCTTAGTGGTTCTGTGACTCTAGTGGACACACAGAGGACAACAGGTTCTCTGCACACAAAGGTTGTGCTCATGTAGGCTAGAAGCAAAGCAGAGGGTGGGATATCTGGGCCAGCTGCCTGTGAGCAGGCTGGGGAGGAAACACCAGGAATCACAGAATCATTCTGGTTGGAAAAGACCCCTGGGATCACTGAGTCCAACCACCAACCCTACTCTACAAGGTCACCCCTAAACCACATCCCCAACACCACATCTAAGTGAATTAGATCCAGGGATGGGACTCAACCCCCACCCTGGGCAGCCCATCCCAGAGCCTGACCACTCTCTCCAGGAAGAATTTCTTCCTGATGACCAGTCTAGCCCTCCCCTGTTGGAGCTGGAAGACCTTCCCTCTGCTGTGGCTAATGACCTGTGAGAATAGACCAGCACCAACATCTCTACAGGGTCCTTTCAGAGAGCGATGAGGTCTCCCCTCAGCCTCCTCTTCCTCCAACTAAACAGCCCCAACTCTCTCCATTTCTCCTCATCAGATTGATTCTCTAGGCTCTTCCCCAGCTTCATTGCCCTCCTCTGCCCTCACTCCAGCCCCTCAATGTCTGCTTTGGATTGAGGTGCCCAAATGTCTGGGAGTGGAAGGACCCTGCTGCCATGAGCAAAGACTGGTAGAAATGTGTTGAAAAGGGCTGCCAGCTGCAACCTGAAGGAGGTTTCTCCTAACCAGCAGGCGCAAGAGTTTATAAAGCAGCTTTCCAGAGGGGTAATTGAGGGGAAAAACCTAACTGGTTCAAGATGGGAGCCTGACACATTTCTGAATTTCATTTTAGGTCAGGGCTGGATCTGACAGCCTGAGTCCTGCCTCAGCCCAAGGCTCGCTGCCCTTGCATGAGGGGAGAGTCCTGCTGCTCCTCCTCCTCAGCCGTCCCTGGTGCAGAGGCTTCTCTGCTGGTAAATGAGCCCTGACACACCAGACACCCAAAGTATGAAAATTGCCAAGATTTTTAATGTTTTAAAGCCCATCACTACCCTTCACGGGCCTGAGCAAAGCGCTCACAATGCCTCAGCAAGCAAAGGGAAGTGATCCTTTGGGATGATCCGCCTGAGCTGGATTGACCTGCTGGTCCCTGATGGACCCGTCCTCCTCCCAGCACCCGCTGTCCCCTGGGAGCAGTGTGGGGATATTAACCCCATCTTGAATCTTCACATTGCACTGGAGCTTCCCTTTGGAGGGGACGCGGCTCCAACAGGTGATGGGCAGATGCAGGATAGGGAGACGGTGCTGGGCAGAGGATAAGGACCAAATCACAGAATACCAGAACATTAGGGATTGCAAGGGACCTCGAAAGATCGTCTCAATCCCAGCTCCCCACCTCAGCATCCCTTCCTGCCCTGTCCCAGGCCTCTGGGAAGGGCTGGATGAGGCCACTGTCCCCTGGGAGCCACGCAAGGAGATTATCCCCATCTTGCATCAGCACTCTCCGGGACCTTCCCCTCGGAGGGGCCATGGTTCCAGCAGGTGATGGGCAGATGCAGGAAGAGAGGGTGCTGGGCAGAGGGTGTGGACCAGATGCCTGCTCCCCACCTCAGCATCCCCTCCTGCCCTGTCCCAGGCCACTGGGAAGGGCTGGATGAGGTACCAGCTTCTGAGGCAGCTCCTTCCTCAATTGCAATCAGGGAAAGGTGTTTTTCCTCCTTCCTTTCACCCCACCAAGCGCTGTGCAGTTGCCTCTGACAAAGGAGCAGGAATTCCACACATTTCTCTGGCTGTTTAGCAGAGCTGCTGCCCTACTCTCCCCTGTCAGACACTAATCTCTCCTAATATTTAACAGTCCCAGTAGGCAGTGGGATTTATCCTCTGGCCTTTCTACCTGTCATTTCATCCCTTCTCACTAAGGAGCCCTTTGATTCCCTTCCGAAAAGAGGTGCCAGGCCCAGCGTGATGGATTGGCTCACGCTGGCAGTTGGAGAAGCAGCCCCATTTTTCTCTGCTCCAGCTGTCGGGTATTTATCTGGAGCAGCTCCGTACAGCTGGGGAAGGGGTTGGTGCCTCCTCGCAGGGAGAGACGCGCGGATGGGCCGTGGGGAAGGTGCAGTGGGTGTTAATGCTCCGGCTCCTACAGGGCTCTTCTCCAAACCGCAGAGCTGAGCTGTGGACATTTTAGCTCCTGGGTTGATCTGGATCTAATACCCTCATCCATTTCAAGGAAGGCTTCCTCCCCAGCTGCTCCCCAGACATCTTCATCCCGTCCCATAGCTGTGCCTCCACGTGCTCCCTTCCCTCAGCATCCCAGCTACTGTCACTGCGGCTGCACAACCCTCAGAGGGAACTGGGCTTGCACTGCTCCACAGAGCTGCCCACCCCACTCCCTCTTCTGCTCAATGGGCAGACGGTGGCAGGGTGGAGGCAGCCACAGCCCAGTGAGGGTCACAACCCTTCCATAGGACCATAGAAAGGCTCGGGCTGGAAGACACATTGGAGATCATCTCCTCAAACCCACGAGCAGTGACGCCTCTCACAGAAACCCAGAACATGAGGGATTGTAAGGGACCTCGAAAGATCAGCCAGTCCCATCCCCCTGACACAGCAGGATCCCCTAGATCCACTTGCACAGGAACATGGCCACGAGGCTGGGAGAGATGCGGAGCCTGTCTGAGCGCAGCCCCGGAGCCTCTTGGTGCTCCGCAGGCAGGTGGTTAAGCAGTTCAAGAGCCGAAGGTGTCAGGGCAGCACAGTAGCTCTTTATGTCAGTAACAAGCTCTTTGATTGCTGTTTCCTTACTCTGGAAGTTGGAACTCATTAGGCTCCAACCTGTCCTCCGGACTGGTCTCCGGTTACGGGGCGGCTGTTCGGAGGTGGCCAGGGCTGCTCCGCGGGGCATTTCTCCACGGGGGGACTGTGAGGGCAGAAACTCAACCTCTTCCCTCACCAGAGGCCCTTCCCACAGTCACCTGCTGCCGATCCCGGCCCAGATAAGCTGCAGCAGGAGCTGTGTTAGGGGCTGCCTGCCCGCGGCTGGGTCTTCCCTCGTTGCTTCTTGGCTCACATTGCTCCTTCCATTTATGCCCCAATAGCGGCAGCCTCAGGGCTCTACAGGGCACCACTAAAGGACCGACAATACTGCCAGGCACAGCCATCCAGGGCTGCGCGAAACCTGCTCCATACGCTCCTGTTGCAGAGGCCGGGCAGCCTCTCCTCTCCCGTGTGTTCGGGCCATGGGGCTCAATGGGCAAGCTCGGCCACCGCGCTCCTTGGCCATATCTCCTGCTGCCTCCAAAGTGTAGCAAAGAAGAGGAGCAGGGTGGATCCTGCTTGCTGGGAGAAATTGGGTTGCACAAGCAGTTGGGAAACCACCATCAGGAATAACCCCTGGGTCTGCTTGAGATAACCTGGGGCTTGAGGGTTGCAGGAGACCTGGAAGGGCTCTCTGAGTCTGCGATGTGGGGAAGCTCATAGAGGCTGGTTTGCTCCAGCTGCATTTGTTGGTGCCTTCCAGGTGATGCACCCTAACCTGGAGCCCTTGTGTCCAGCTCTGGAGGCCCCAACACCAGGAGGGGGAGGAGTTGTTGGAGCAGTTCCAGAGTAGGCCATGAGGATGATCAGAGGGCTGGAGAAGCCCCTCTGCTCTGGGGCAGGCTGACAGAGTTGAGGCTGTTCAGCCTGGAGAGGAGAAAGCTCCAGGGGGGACTTTAAAGCAACCTCCCAGCTCTGACAGGTGCTGTCAGAGGGGTGGAGAAGGCTGTTCCCAAGAGCAGGGAGTGATAAGACTAAGGGTCCTGGTTTGAAGATGGAAAAGGGCAGAGTGAGGCTGGACAGGAGGAAAAAGCTGTTGAATCTGAGGGTGGGGGTTCCCTGGAACACGCTGCCCAGAGACAGGGTGGAGGTGCAATCCCTGGAGCCATTCAAGGTCAGGCTGGCTGGGGCTCTGAGCAACCTGGTCTGGTGAGTGCTGGCCCTGCTTTGTGTCGGGGAGTTGGACTGGGTGTTCTTTGGAAGTCCCTTATAACCCTATGATTCTGTGATTCTATGAGGGGCTGCACCAGGGGGTTGCATTGGTGCGTAGAATGGGGGGCTCCGGGATGGTCTGCTCCTTCCGCTTTGCAGCAGCAGCTCCAGCTCAGGGGTCAAAACCAGGATCCACCTCTCTCTTCCAGCAAGGTGAGCACTGTTCACTGCTCTGGAGCAGCCTCTGGGCTGGGCTTAGCCAGGCATCATTCAGGCTGGGCCCCTGCAGCTGAAGTGGGAGCCCAGGGGAGCCCCAATGTCCCTTCACTCCAGCTGCATCAGACAGCTGGAGCCCAGCCCTCTCATCTCCAAGGTTGGCTTTAGGTGCTGAGAGAGCAGAACCATGGCTGAAAAACAAATCTCCAAGCAGCCTTGGCATGAACTCAACTTGGAGGGGTTAAACCCATCATTACTAGATGCTGGCCACCAAGTTTTCCCCTGAGAATAAGCTCCTGGCCCAAGCAACGGGGCAGCCCCTATGCACAGGGGGTGCTTCAGGAGCTGGCAGTTTGCTGACGTCTGGAAAGGCTGCACAGAGGTTACTGGAGGTTGGCTGGGTCACCCAGCCCAGGGCAGCACAGAGGATCTGCTCCCCTGTCTTGTGGGTGCTGGTGGCTGAGTCAGATCTCAGCCCTGTGGCTCAGTTCCCCCATCTCAAAATTAGGGGTCAGTGAGATACTGGAGAGGTAACGACTCAAATTCATTGCTGATCACAAAGTGCATTGAAGTGCTCGGGTGAGCGATGCCAGGCTTCGAGGTGCCTGGGTGCTGATGCTTCCTATCCTCCGTGCCCTCCCCATACACAGAGCCCTATGGCGTGGGGCAGGGAGAAGCTCCAGGTGACTTCTGAGTCCATGAGATGATCATCCAACCTCCATGGTCCAGGCAAGCCCCAGATTTCTCCCAGCAAAGACACTGTGGTGCTACACTCCTCTTTGTCACTGCACAGAGCCACAGGGATGGGGAGGTGGGGGGAGGTGAGGAAAGGCTGAGGGAGCCGGGGCCAGTTGTGGGTCACTCAGTTCCAGAAGGACACAGAGCTGCCAGAGAGAGCCCAGCACAGAGCCACAGAGATGATGAAGGGAGGGAAGCATCCCTGCAGAGGAAAGGCTGAGGGAGCTGGGGCTCTTGAGCTGGGAAAAAAGGAGCCTGAGGGGTGACCCCATGGATGTTGATCATTATGTTAAGGCTGAGTGTCAGGAGGACTGGGGCAGGCTCTGCTCAGGGGCACCCAGTGACAGGACAAGGGGCAGCGGGTGGGAGCTGGAATAGAGGAGATTCCACATCAATGTGAGAAGGACCTTATTCCCAGGGAGGGTGCCAGTGAGGGGCTGCCCATGGGGATTGTGGAGTCTCCTTCTCTGGAGAGGTTTCAAACCCACCTGGCCCTGTTTCTGTGTGACTGGATCTGGGGGATCCTGCTGTGGCAATGGGAAGGACCTGGATAATCTTCCAAGATCCCTTCCAATGCCTAATGCTCTGGGGTTCTGGGACTCCCTATCCCGCTGCCTCACTTCCCCACTTCCCCACCAGCTGCCTGCTGCTGTCCAGGGCCGGGCTGTGATGGATGTGACTAATATCTGCCCAGACAGCAGCCAATCCTTCCGTGGTTGCTTTGAACCTCTGATCATTACAGGCTCCAGATGGACACCATTTCTCCTTGTCATGTCGCAGTTGTATCTGTAGAGAGCGGGATCAGGGTCCCACTTCGCAGGGGCAAAACCCCAAAGAGCTCCTACACGGCACCAGAGGTTTTCGCACTTTTGGGAAAGGTCAGAAATATAAATAGCTGTTGCCAGGAGGCCCTGAGGCACAGAGCAGGAATGGAGATCGCTGCTTGAGTCCGGCAGGGAGAGCTTTAATAGCCTTTTTCTGTCTGTTTTTGAGCTCTCTGGCTGCTCCCTGCTCCTTTTCCCTCCACCATTCCCTCCCTCTCCACCTTCATTGCCTCCATCCCCCTCATTTCACTTTTTTGAAGGGCTGCAATTTCTTCCCTGTTTTACTTCTCATTAAAAATAAATATCGTCACCATAATTTACAGGGAGTTTAATTAGGAGTGAGTTACGGGATCCAAGCGTTAGGATTTAATTGCTCGTTCCTAAACCAATTTTCCCATCTGAAATGTCCCCAGTCAGTGATCATTTGTTAAATGGGAGTTGAGGCTCTGAAGTGGAGTTAGAAGGGCTGCAGATATCAGAGGATCACAGAATCATCCAGGTTGGAAAAGACCCTTGGGATCATCCAGTCCAATCACCAATCCTACTCTGCAAGGTCACCCCTAAACCATATCCCCTGACACCACATCTGAGCGACTTTTAAACACACCCAGGGATGGGGACTCAGATCACAGAATCACTCTGGTTGGAAAAGACCCCTGAGATCATAAAGTCCAACCAGCAGCCCTACTCCACAAGGCCACCCCTAAATCACATCCCCCAACACCACATCTAAGTGACTTTTAAACACATCCAGGGATGAGGACTCAACCCCCACCCTGGGCAGCCCATCCCAGGGCCTGACCACTCTCTCTGGGAAGAACTTCTTCTTAATGGTCAGTCTAACCCTCCTGTGTTGGAGCTGGAAGCCCTTCCCTCTGCTTCTGTTGCTACTGACCGGTGAGAAGAGCCCAGCATCAGCATCTTTGCAGTGTCCTTTCAGATGGTTGTAGAGAGCGATGAGGTCTCCCCTCAGCCTCCTTTTCCTCAAACTCAACAGCCCCAGCTATCCACCTCTCCTCATCAGACTGATTCTCCAGGCCCTTCCCTAGCTCTGTTGCCCTCCTCTGCCCTCACTCCAGCACCTCGATGTCCTCCTTGGACTGAGGTGCTCAAACCTGGACCTAGTACTCAAGGTGCAGCCTCTCCAGTGCTGAGTCCAGAGGGACAATCCCCTCCTACTCCTGCTGGACACAGAGTTTCTGATCCAGGCCAGGATGCCACTGGCCTTCTTGGCCACCTGGGTACCCTGCTGGCTCCTGTTCAGCCGCCTGTCAATGAGAACCCCCAGATCCTTTTCTGCTGGACTGCTCTCCAGCCACTCTGCCCCCAGCCTATAGACTCTGATAGCTGCTGCAGCAGCACAAAGACTCCCCAGACCAGGGGGATGCCCAGGGTGGAGGGACCTGGCTGGGCAGCCAATTCCGAGTGACGGACTAGCCATCAAACCTTCCTTTCACATATAACCCACAGCAAAACCCACTCTGAATGAGCCTCTGCAGCAGCCCTGGCTCCTCAGAGCGTGGGGGATCCAAGACATCGACGGACCACGGTCAGAGCTGCCAGGGTTTTGTATTTCACTGGACAAACTCCATGTGCTGACACCAGCACCTTCCTCCAGGGAGCCTAAACCCACCATCCTGCTCTGTGGCCGGGGCAACCCTCAACAGCTCCAGCTGTCGGGGTTTTCTGAGGGGGATGATTTTCCTGAGGAATGTTGATTAATCAGAACAGCAACCTCCGCAGGAAGCACAGAGCTCATCAGTGGGGCTGCTTTGGGCTTCACTGGCTCGGTTTGAGTCCAAAAGCCCTGATCAAAACCACATCTAGGGAGAGAGCAACCCCTCACCTACCCTCAGGGACAGGACCAGATGGGATGGGGTGGGATGGGATGGGGTGGGATGGGAGCACTTCCTTGCTTCTCAATTTTGGGCAGAACTTGGTGAGACGAGTCAAACCTGAGCAAGCCCACTGCTGCAGGACTCTCGTTCTTTTGACACTCCGGCATTTTCACAGAACCCCAGAACATCAGGGGTTGGAAGGGACCTTGAAAGACTATCCAGTCCAATCCCTCTGCCACAGTAGGGTCCCCCAGATCCAGTCACAAAGGAACATATCCAAAACCACCCCCAAACTCTCTCCATTTGGTTGAGAAAGGCCATCCCAGCCCCTGCCCTGAGCTTCCCTGCCTGCACTAGATGATACTGGAGGTCTCTTCCAACCTGAATGATTCTATGCTCTGCTCTCCCAGAAGCAGCGAGAGGCAGTGGCTGAGCTCTCCCTGTCCCAGGCCTTTATTTACAGATGTATTTATTTACCCATAAAACAAGGATAATGGAACAATCGGTCTGGAAGAATCGATGGGGATGAGTAAGAGTTCCTTTGCCCTGAGCTGAAGAAGGCTGGAGCCCTGTCCACCCCTCATTCCCTGGAGCAGGGGACCAGTGGGAGTGATGGCATCCTTAGAATACAGACTGATGGCATCCTGAGGGCATGGAGCAGTGGTGTCCTGGGGATACAGAGTGATGGCATCTCTGGGGACAAGCAGCAATGGCATCCCGAGGCCATGGAGTGATGGCATCCCTGGGGACACCGGCGTCCCAGCACAGCCTGAAGCAGGAGGACCCCATCATGTAGCAACTAGTAAGCAGTTCCCAACAGTTCCTGGGGTGTGGTCTTGTGTGTCACAGATCCCTTTCCAAGGAGGTGTAAAACAAGGAAGAGCAGGATTAGCAGTGAGAGGGAACGAGAGAGACACTCACACGGCTCAGCCCCTGGATAACCCTGACTGTGTTAACAGATGGCTGGGACCTGGCGACCGGCGCTCACAAAGCTCCGATCAATCAATGATCCTTGTTTGCTGCTGGAATAATCATAATAATTAAAAAGGGCTAGGAAAAGGGCTGTTAAAAGGCAGCGGCAGGGCCAGGGTATCTGATTGCATGGCAAGGGGTGGCCGCTGCCAGCGTCTGTCAGTGCCTGGCTGTCAGGAGTGTCTGGATATAAATAAATGCCCTGGACAGGTCCTCAGTCCCAACCAAAGGAAATTATCTCCTCCTCCAGCGATTGTGGGCACCGCTGTGCAAACAGCAGCCAGGCTAGCAGCTAGCAGAAGGGTGCAGAGGCAGCGAAAGTGACTCCCCCGGGGTGTCTGGCTAGGGGCGAGCAAGATATTCCCTGGGTGCGTGTGAGACTGGCTGGGAGGAGGGAGGGAAGGGGAGAGGGGAAGAAAGGGGAGAGGAGAACGAAGGGGAGAGGGGGGAAAAGGGAGAGGAGAGGGAAGGGGAGAGGGAAGGGGAGACAAAACCTTGAAAAGGAAAGAAAGATATAAAAGGGGGAGGGAGGACAAAAGGAAGCAGGGAGCAGCCCGAGGCTCTTCTGCGGAAGTGCAGGGTCTCCGGTTCAGTTCGTGCCGCAAACACCGGCCGCTGGCCGGTCAGGGCTGCCCGGGGCCGTCCCAATGCTGCCGGCAGCGCCGGAGCTGCGCCCACCGCGCGGAGCTGAGCTCTTCCCCTCGGAGCTGCGGCGCCGGCGTTTGACGGTAGCAGATAAATAAACGGGCATCAATCATCCCCGCCGGGAGCGCGATCACCTTACGGGACTCATTTCCTCTCAAAATACACAAGTCTAATTTCTATTTAGCTTCCCTTAAATTTTAATGTCTGCTTTCCACATAAATATTTTAGCGCTCGGGGAGGGACAGAGCAGGAACAGGAGACACTGTGGGGCTCTCCCCTCCAGCTGCAGGGCTGCAGCATCCACAGCCACCCCCTGCACCAGCAGCAGATGGCAGGGGCAAGGCTGTGAGAGAAAACTGACCCCCGAGCCCCTTCCCTCGATGTCCCCCGGGTGGGACCCCCCCATCCAGGCAGCTGCATGGGTCCAGGACTTGCTGGCATCCTGTGGGGCTTAGGGTTTGCTCCTTACGGCATCAAACCAGGACAGGGCCTCTCCAGCAGCTCTGCAGGGAGCAGCAGTGCCTGGCACAGCACTGGGGAGGGCTGTGTAGGCTGTGATGGATCTGTGCACTCGCACCCCACTTACGCACAGCCTGCCTCTCCATCACCCCGGCTCACATGTGGCCGCTGGGAAACAGGTGCAGCACTATCGAATCCATATGGCAGCCGTTTAGGCCCACTTTGCTGTGGGATGAATTAGGGCTGAAGAAGCGAGGCAAAGTGCTGAGACCCAGACAGAGCTGCCCGCAGAGGGCTACTACACAGGGAGCTCTTCCAGCCCCAAACTGGTCACACCCTGGTCTGCAGACTGGGCAATGCCGTTCCCCTCTACAGCTGGTGATTGTCTGAAAGGTGAGTGTCAGGAGGATAGAGCCAGGTTCTGCTCAGGAACACCCAGTGATAGGGCAAGGGCAGCAGGTGGAACAGAGGAGGTTCCACACCAGTGTGAGAAGGACCTTCTTCCCAGTGAGGGTGCCAGAGCCCTGGCAGGGGCTGCCCAGGAGGCTTGTGCAGTCTCCTTCTCTGGAGAAGTTGCAAACCCTCCTGGCCATGCTTCTGTTCGACTGAATCTGGGGGATCCTGCTGTGGCAGGGGGATGGGACTGTACGATCTTAAAAATTCCTTAATGTTCTGGGATTCTGTGACACCCCCGTACACAGAGTCACCAGGACCCTGCTGTTAACATCTTCCTTCATTCCTTGCGATTATTATTTCCAGCCTGATTTGGGTCTGTTTAACTCTTGGTCCCCGGGCTTACCTTCTTGGAGGAGTTTATGGTAGGAGATGCCTCCCCTTGCCCTTTCCAGCCTGGAGAAACTTCTCATGACACACAGCAATCCAAGACATCAACAGCTCGGGAGGTTTGCAATAAGTATGAATCCTTCCTAAACCCAGACACTCAGCACGAAGAGGGGTCAGTGATCCCCCAGCTCCTTCCCCTCTGCCTCCTGCCATCTGTCTCTGGGTGGATGATGGGAAGCAGATGAGGAACATCCAGCTGCTCCAGGAGAGGTTCATGGTTTGTGTCTCTGGAGCAGGCTCTGGGCTCTGGGTGCTTCTCATGCAGGAGACACAGACCTCCCACCCAGAGACTCTGGGAGAGGTCTCATATCTCCTGCTTCTCCCCAGTTCCTCTTCCCACCTCCATCCCATGCAGAATGGGGGAATCAGCTGCAGGGGGTGAACAAGACCTATCCCATGCATGCACACACGTGTCCCTGCAAGAAAGGTTCAGCTGTCTCCTTGACCTTCCTGGAAGCCTGTCTGAGCCAGGACTCACTCTGCTGTAAAGAAAGGCCTGGCAGCAGCATTTAACCCTTATAGGGCTGTTCCACCCAGACAAACTGCACAGGAGGGCCCCTGGGAACCTGGGCAGCAGAAGCATCCATCTTCCCTTCCCTTATAGCCCGCAAGTAAAATGAACAGAGCTCCAAAAACAACCATGAAACGCACTTTTCCTGCAGGCTCGGGCCTTCCCAGTCTGTCCCTCACAGCGACTTCCTCTGCCTTCAGCCTCATATCCCCATCCTCATCCCCATGCTTCACACCCCACCTGCCTGCTTCCCTCCTCCCCCAAGGGAGCAGCCGGTAGGGCAGGGGCTCAGGGAGGACGACAACGCTGCAGAACTGCCCCATAAATAAGGGAGCCCTGTTTGCTCTCCCCTTGACCAGCCCTGAACAAATATTTGCTGCCCTTGTGACCCCGGAGGTGACAGCGGGGGGGGGGGAGCAGCAGCTCCTCGAGGGGTCCCTGGGGCAGGAGGCGGCTGCGACCCTCCCGCTCGGGGTACCTCCGGCTGCAGAGCGGACGTGGGGTGGCCGGAACCCCTCTGGCTCTTTGCGGATCTCACCCCCAGCCCAGCAGGCTTAAGCTAGGATTTCTCAGGGTGCAGTAGCGGCACCACGACACCAAAAGGCACCTCCCAGCCCCCTGAACTAGGGAGCGCCTGGGGGGCGCGGAACCCTCTGTCTTTGCTCTCCGGCATCACCCCAGGGTGAGTGCGGAGCAATGCTGGGGGAGGGAAGGTGCTAATTGCCTCCCACTGGCTCAGGAATGCCGCAATCAACTGACCCAGCTGGGATTTGCTGGTGGGAGGGCTGGGGCAGGGTGGGATCACCTGCGGGGATTTATTGCAGGGAGGGGGCTAGAGATGCTTCGGCTGTAGGTGAGGCGGTAGGGGCAAGGGTGGGGTGAGTGCCTCCTCTCCTGGATGAGGCTCCTTGGCTGATTTGCATGGCCTTTGGCCAAAAGTGGGCTCTGTGAGCTGCGTTTTTGCTGTTTAGCCCCCGCCTCAGCAGAGCCCCCTTTGGATGGCCAGAGCTTGGCCATGGCTCTGCAGCTGGCTGTGACTCAGGTGGCACCGGTGGCGATGCCTTCCCTGCCCCGGCTAAGTCTGTTCTCGGTGTCTCTCTTTTCTGGCTTGCTGCATGACATGTGTTCCCCTGTAATCTTCACACACAGGGAAGCTGCAAACATGAAATGTCCTCCTTGCCCTCCCAGGGTCCCTGGTGCTGGTAGAGTTCTGTCTCAAGCCAGACCCGTGGTTGAACAGCTTTCTTCTGTGATGCCTCAGCTTGGAGAAGTTAATTATGTCCAAATATTGGAAAGGGCAGCTGGATTTGGTAGGATTTGCTGGGCTGTGTAGTTTTGATGCCCCAGAGATGCTGTTTGGTCTGGCTGTGCTGAGTGACACATCATCGTGCCCGGGAGCAAATGTCACTGGAGAGCATCACTGTCTCCTCCTCCTGTTGTTTGCCTGCTGGAGAGAACTGCCTCTCCTAGGCTGCCCAGGCTGTGCCCGGGCTTCTACCCAAAGGCTGCTACCAAAGCCCTCTCTGCTGAGCCTTATTCTGCCCTCAAGATGTGCAAGGAAAGGCTAAGGTTGGCCATGAGGAGCAACTTCTACCCTGCGAGGGTTGCCCAGGCCGGTGGGGGAGTCTTTGTGTCTGGAGGGGCTACACAGCTGTGAAGACATGGGGTTAGGGGTGACCTGGCAGTGAGCTTGGCCTTTGTGTGCTCCCAGGGCTCTTCCAGTGTGCAGGATCACAGCGTGCAGAGCTGCACAGGGAGTGCTGCTGGCTCGAGCTGATGAACATTAGGAAAAGCTGAGCACATCCCGAGTGGGGATGCAGCCAGAGGCCAGCTATCTCCCAGAGCTGCTGAGGGGTCTTGGCTCCAGCTGGCTGGAAGATGGCGCTTCTCAGCCCCTCTTTCATCACTCCTGTTCCTCCAGCCTCTTCCCCAGGGTTTGGGGGGGAGTCAGTGCTAATACTTTGGCACAAAAACAAGGGGTGGGGTGTGAGGGCTGTTTTTCCTTGGTTGGGGGAGTGTGTTCTCTCTCTCTGGACCTGGGGAAGTTCTGGATGCTGGAGCTGGGTGCAACTCTGCTCTCCCTGCTGATTCTGCAGGACTCTCCCTGTTTGCAGCTGCCCAGCCCAGGCTGTTCTTGGGGATTTCTGGGGTGATGCTCAGCCCAGGAGTAAATCCTGCTTTGTTTTACATCTCCTTCTCCTGGTGCTTTGTCTCAAGCAGGGGGAGGTGAACTGTGCCATTGCATTGGGAATGTTCCCTGTGAACTCCCTCTAATCCCAGCTTGTTTGCCAAAGCAAGGGGAACTCCCCGTGCAGTCATGGCTCTCAAAAGTGGTCAGGCCGGAGGTGGCTGCTAAGGAGGAGACAGATGCACAGGGGTATTTTCCCCTTTGCTTGGGTTTAAGCCAGGAGGTGAACTTGGGGGGGACCTCTGCAACACTCCACTTCTGCTCACAGGCAAAGGTTGACTTGTGTGTTTGAGGGATCTGGGTCAAACAGCTGAAGGCCCTGTCTTGGAGGGTTTGCCAAGTGCTGGAGTTGATTGGATTGGACTGGAGAGGGCAGCGACCACAGGGCTTCCCTTCCAGCCTCCAGCTGGTTTGACTTGCAATGCAAATGTTTTCTCCTGTCACCTCTTAATGATCCCTTCTCCCCTGGCGGGTATAGGATTTCCCCTGGAAGTCTCCCCTGAATGGTTTCCATCACAGTTATTTGTCCCTTTTTTTTTTTTGAGTCCAAGGCAGCTTCTCTAGAGCTGCAGCCCTGGCAGGATTTGGGGTGGGGGCTGATGGAATGGCAGCGTTGCACCTTTGGCTGCCGAGCCAACCTGTGTTACCTTCCATGGGGCTCCCAGTGAGGTGACCCCAAACCTCGTGGAACATGGGGAGAGCTGACAAGTGGCCCAGTAGTGCAGAGCAGAAGGTTTGTCCCCAAAGGCTGTGCTCTGGGCAAGCGGCATCAGTCCTGGGGTCTGGGATGGAGGAGGAGAGAGGAATTCTTGGCTTTGTGGAGCCCAGGAGGAAGGGGAGAGCAAATGCTTTTCTGGGGGATACTATTGGAAAGACATCATAGAGGAGGAGCCCATAAATCCACAGGGCTCCTCTGGGCTGGAGCTCAATTCATCTGCACATCAAAGGAGACCTTGAGCCCCTCAGTGAGGCTGTGGGGGAAGGGGGAATGGTTGAAGGACCTGGCCCTGTGCATCACCCCAAAACACACAGGGTTCAAAATGCCTCATAGGCGGCAGTGAGGAATCTGTGTGGTGTGTGCCTGCACATGCTTGGGGTGCCTGGGGTCTGTGGAGCTGTGCCCTGAGTGACTGATACCATGGTGCTGGTGTCTCCATGTCTGGAACAGCCTTCATGTGCAGAATAGAGCCTGCTCTGGAGAACCATCTGTGTCCCACTATGTGCCTGAAGTCCTGGCACAGCTCTGCCAGCTCCTTGGCATCCTGCGGGATCTGAACCCTGGGACAGGGTGGTGTGTGGGTTTGGGGACAATATGGGGCATGGCCCAGGGGGATGCCAACCTTGGCCTGGCATTTTGCTGTTCCTGTAGATACCCAACCTGTAGTGTTCTACATCTGCCTCTGTATCACGCAGAATCCCAGAACACGAGGGATTGGAAGGGACCTCGAAAGATCAGCCAGTCCCATCCCCCCCTGACAGCAGGATCCCCTAGATCCTGTCCCACAGGAACACGGCCAGGAGGGTTTGAAACTTCTCCAGAGAAGGAGACTCCACAATGGCCCTCGGCAGCCCCTGACAGGGCTCTGGCACCCTCACTGAAAAGAAGGTCCTTCTCACATTGATGTGGAACCTCCTCTGTTCCAACTCACACCTGCTGCCCCTTGTAGTGTCATTGGGTGCCCCTGAGCAAAGCCTGGCCCCGTCCTCCTGACACCTGCCCTTTCCATATTGATCAATATTCATGGGGTCACCCCTCAGGTCTCTTCCAGTCCCTAATGTTCTGGGATCCTGTGATCACTCCAGACCCTAAACCTGGCTGATGTCAAGCTGCTCCTTGCCCAGCCATGTGAGATGCTCTTTTTCCCAGGACACCCCTGTGCAGTGTCAACCCAGGAACCTGCTCTGGTGCTTCCCAGGGTGGGCAGGACTGATGGGTCCCTCTCTTCTTGTGGCAGCCTGGCAGGAAGCTCCCACTCAAATGAGGAGGAGCAGTTTGTTGCTGATGGGCTTCAGGCTCCTGCCTCATCCTCCATCTTCAGGCCAGTGTCAGCTCCGTCGATAGGAGAGGGCAGCCCTGACAGAAGATAAAGCACGATCCATGTTCATTGACTACTGCTTCTGTGGGGGAACTGAACCTTTCCTCCCCGGGGACTGTGCTGCTGATTGATGCTCAGGAGGCCTCTTGCTGCACGTTTTTCTCCACTAAGTGTTCCTGGAGCAGGTACTGTGGGCACAGGGAGCTGCTCAAAGAACCCGAGGCTGCTTCTGAACACAGACATCCCTGTGGGGTTTCTGAGAAGAGTGGCATGGAGTTAGGTCAGCAAGGTGTGGGCTCTGCAATGGGGGTGGAGCTACAGGGGATGTTCTTGACGTCTTCAGTGCACTTGTGCGGGTTAGGGGGGTCCTGATGTGATGTGGTGGTTGTGCCAGCAGCTCCAACTGTCTGGGAGCCAGATGCGAAGGCTCTTCACTCCCATGGGAGATGCAGCTTGGGTTTTGCATTGTTAGGTCTTGACAGGAGAGTTTGGGGGGCCAGCAGTCTTCAAACAGCTTGGATTCCATTTCCCAAAATCCTGATGGGGGTGTGGCAGCCTTCCAGTGTCTCTGGTACTCTCTTGCATCTCTCACCTCATCCATCAGAGGAAGAACAGGAAGGTTTTCTTGTTCCTGCCACTTCACAATGAGAGTGTTTGGACCTGGGGCTTAACCAACTCTGAGTAAATGATGGGCTGCAATCATTTAAAATCTTTGAGCCCCAAAAGCTCCTGGAGAATGTGGCAGAGCCCACCCCTTCTGTGGGGTTCCCCTTGCTGTTGCCCTGATACAGATTCCCAGGACATGAGGGATTGGAAGGTACCTTGAGAGATCAGACAGTCCCATACCCCTGCCACAGCAGAATCCCCTAGATCCAGTTGCACAGGAACAGTCCAGGCAGGTATGAAATGTCTTCAGAGAAGGCAACTCCCCAACCCCTCTGGGCAGCCTGATACAGCCAGTTCCGGGGATGGAGGGGTTAGTGGATGCCCTCTGTGCCAAGGTAGCAGTTCTCCCCTCAGAGCAAAGTGAGGTGCTGGGAAGGATCTACCTGAAATACTCCTGGTTGGAGCTTGGCTCAAAGCAGGAAGAAGCTGTGGTCCTCCCCAGAAAACACTGCTGTGGCAGTGGGGGACCCCGAGAGCCATCAGTGGTGCAGTTCCTCTTGTCCTGGGCCCAGCCGGTGGGTACAAAGCTGCCACAGCTGCTGCTCCACAGGTACAGGTAGCAGTGAGATGCTGAAGCCCCTGCTAGCCACTTGTTTCCCCTCTTCTCTCCCCTTAAAGTTCCCTCAAGCAGGGAGAGCAGCGCTGGAGGAGAAGGCTCTATAAATCAGGCTGCTTTATTGCCAGGCACAGTGGAACTGCCACCGCACTTCACCCTGGCGAGGGCCACGTTGCTGCACAGGATGAATTGATTTCTGGGTACCAAAGGTCAAATCTCGAGCTCCCGACTTAGTTCCTGCTTCAGTCCGCACAAAGACAGAGTCCCCATTGAAGCTGGTGCCTAGGTATCTGCTGCTCTATAAATAGCTCGGAACTAAGCGAGAGTTAAGCTGGGCTCTGAAGCTCGCAAAATGCTTGGGGATCCTTGGCAATGGATGGTCCTGGGGTACCGTCTGATTTTTAGCAGCAAAGCAAAGAACAGAGGCCGAGCTCACAAAGTAGGGAGGGGTTTTTTTCCCTTTTCTCCTTTCCAGCCCCAGTTCTTTGCTTTGACAGCAGAATCCCTGAGAAGTGCAGCCTTACTCAGAGCCCTTTAGTCTCCTTGCCTCACAGCAGTGTTTTCAGCACTGGGAGGACTCAGCAAGAGGGAGGGCAGCAGGCAGGGAGGTGATGACAAGGGCAGTGTTGAGTCTGGCATCTGGGCAAGGACAACCCCAGGGACCAGGATAGGGTGGGGACTGACCAGTTGGAGAGCAGTGGAGGAGAAAGGGACCTAGGTGTGCAGGTGGACAGCAGGATGGCAAGGAGCCAGCAATAGGCCCTGGTGGCCAAGAAGGCCAATGGCATCCTGGGGTAGATCAGAATGGGGGTAGTTAGCAGATGGATAGAGATTCTCCTTCCCCTCTACTCTGCCCTGCTGAGACCACAGCTGGAATCTTGTGTCCAGTTGTGGGCCCCTCAGTTCCAGAATGACATGGAGCTGCTGGAGAAAGTCCATCGCAGAGCCACAGAGATGATGGAGGGAGGGGAGCATCTCCCTGCTGAGGAACGGCTGAGGGAGCTGGGGCTCTTGAGCTGGGAAAAAGGGGCCTGAGGGGTGACCCCAGGAATGTTGATCAACATGTGAAGGGTGGGTGTCAGGAGGATGGAGCCAGGCTCTGCTCTGGGGCACCCAGTGATAGGACAAGGGACAGAGGGTGTCAGCTGGAACACAGGAGGTTTCCCATCAATGTGAGAAGGACCTTCTCACACAATGTGAGTGTGCCAGAGCCCTGTCACAGGCTGCCCAGGGGGTTATATCTTTGACTGGCTGGTCCTTTGAGGTCTCTTCCAACCCCTAATGCTCTGGGATGCTGTGAATATCTGTTTCCACTGCCCTCTGCATTCCCCCTCTCGTTGTTTCACTGCATCCAGCTCTTTTTTCCGAGCTTGGTTTGCTGCTCCCCGAGGGAGGCAGTTAGTGTAATGAGCTCAGGCTCCTCTGATTGTTTCTGGAGATGCAGGCAGTGCCCTTTTTCCACCGCTGGCCTTGCTCGGATCCTGCCAGATAAATCAGGCCGATTTAGAATTGATCGTTGTGGGATGTGGAAGAAAGTGGAGTGGGCGGATTTACCCCATTAGGATGCATTGATCACCATCACTGCGGGTAATCAGGGTTAATCTCGGGATTAATTGGGGGGATTTGCTGATGGAAACGATCGGCAATTTGTGTTAGTTACTGCTCTATTCGCCTCTAATGGCTTAATCAGATTACAAATTAAAAGTGGCTTCTTCCAGAGACTATCCCTGGACTTCAGCAGGAGCTGGAGCTAGAGAGAGGCTCATCCAGAGCAGATGACTCTGAGCTCAGCTACCCAGATGGGTGGGTGAGGATCTCTGCAACACCCCAAGGGCTGTGTGGCTGGGCTTTGGGGGCCCACTCTGCCCCTGTGATCTGGGGCTAAAGTGCTCGTAGAGAGGTGGTGGCAGTGCATCCTCCTTAATAGTTGCTCTGGGAGGAAAAGTGGGGTAGGAAAACCCCCTGTTTGACTTGTGGGAGGATGCTGAGCTGGGATGGGTGGCTCTCTGCACACAGGCACCAGCAGAAGCAGCTCTAGGGCCGTTTTGCTCTGGGAAAACACTTGGTGTGAGGGAGAAGGAAGAATTTAGGCTCAGAGCAATCTATTCAATGGTGATCTTGAGCAAATAAATTAAAGCTGATGAGCTGAGTCTGGTTAAACTAATGATAGAAAGAGGTCCTGTCCTGGAAAGAGACTCGCGTAGCAGCAGCTGAGCTGGTAGTGTCTGAACTCTGTTAGCTCAGTAGATGATAAAGGCTCTGTCTGTGAGCATCGCAGTTGAAGGGGTGCAGGACAGGGTCTTGCAGCAGCAATCACATGGGGATCTACCAGCCACGGAACAGGTTGTAGCTGGGAGAATTTAGGGAGCTGTCAAACCCAGGCTGAAAAAGCAGGGAGTCTGTCGTTTGGAACCATCACTCCGCCCCGACAGATGGGGCTGGTTACGGGTGGGGAGGACTCTGTCTCACTCCTAATCTGTGCTGTTACTGATCGGGTTTTGGGTACGTGACAGCCAGATACAGGCGCCGGGGATCTATTTATTCAGCTATTTATGAAGACATTAGTAAAGCTGAAGGAAAAAGAAGGGAAGGGAAGGATTCAAGTGGCTGCTGACAAGTTAGAGCGGTTTAATAAATCACCCGCAATAAACTGCCTCACGTGTGCTGAGGAGCACGAGGACTCCCCTAAGAAGCCGGTGAGGATGGAGCAGGCAACATTTAGAGAGCAGGAATCCATGCAGGAGTCTGTTCCCTGCTGTAAATTACTCCCCAGGTATGTCTGGGGTGGCGGGTGCTCTGCAGACTGCGAATAAATCCCTTGTGAAGTGTCTAACTCACGGGGAGGGCACCTCTGCCAGGAGCCGCTCCTCATTAATTACGAGCGGAGCGGGAAGGGGCACCCCGTTCCTCATTCGTGGCGAGCACTCCCCTGGCTCTCCACAGCTTCCTTATCAGCTGCCCAGCTAGCAGAGACTCAGCCCCTTGCTGGGGAGCCGTGTGGGCTTTGTCATGGCTCCTGTTTCCCTGGGGATCAGCGGGTGTCACTGCTTTCAGCGAGCCCGACAGAGGCAGCTGCTGCTCACTCCTTCTCCCCCGAACCTTTCAAATGCAGCGGTTCAAGCTTTGGCAGCATCTCGTAGGCCAAAGGACTCAAGTGTGTGGAGGGAGGTGGGTAAACACTGAGGATGGGATTCAAAGGGCCTGAAAAGTGTGTCCAGAGCGGGCAAGTTGCTTTCTTCCCCTGACCCGGCTTACACGCAGGGATGTGCAGGCTGGGGAGAGGAAGGAAGGTCTGGAACTCCCGCAGGAGTGCTCTCCTACCTGAGTGCTCTGTGTCACTGCTCTGCGTCTACACCCTGATCCGTGAGGTGTGAAAGAGCTCTTCACCTCTTCCTCCGCAAAGCATCGGCTCTGCGACTCAGCAGTGGCTGAGCTGCTTTCCTCTGCCAGGTGATTCCCAGACCCTTTGGCAGAGCTCCTGGGGCTGCTCTGTGGCTTGTTTTTTACTGTTTCTCTATTAAAACACTCCCAACCCAGCCAGGTTTGCTCTGTGGCTGCTTCTGGATCCAGCCACATTTGCTCAGCTCTGTGCTCAGCTGCTGCTTCTGCTTGCCCTGTCTGAGGGTGTCCCACGTCAGGTCCTCACATCCCCGCTTGTCTTGTCCCCAAGCACAGCCCAGCTTGCTGTGTGTCTGCCCCCCATCCTCCTCCTCCTGCAAACAACTGGCAGCTCCAGGGTTTTAATCCTTTAATGGATTGTGTGGTCAGCCAGGTGACCCACTGCCTCCTGCCAGCCTGAGCCCAAAGGCTCCTTGTCCTGCCCAACAAACCCACCACAGCCACTGTGGGGATGCTGCTGGAGAGGATTGGCCCTAGAGGGCTGGGTGTTTGGGGGAATCCTCCAAGCTGTCAGAGCCACTTTTCCCCCAGAGAGCAGTTCCAGAGCCCCTCTTTGAAGCATTGCTGATGTCGGGAGAGTGAGGGAGGGCTTTCCAGTACAGCAGCTTGCTCAGAGCATCTTTGTGTCCAAGGCCAACTCTCTGATGCTGTGAGATCATCCTCAAGTGTTTCCCTGCCTTTCTCCATCCTCTGTCTCGTAAAACCCAGTGATATTTTTTTTTTTGTGTGTCTCAGAAGCCCCCACTGCCTCATCTGTGGAGGACATGGACTGGGGGGGGTCCAGCCCTGCTCTTGCTGCCAGGCGTCCCCAGCCAAGGAGCTGTTGCGGCAGAGGAGCTGCTGTCTACCCTCCACATGGTTTTATGGACGTGATTATTGATCCTCTGCTTTTGAGGGGAGGCTGAAGAGAAAGTACTCAGGGAAAGCAGTTCTGGTGCTTGGCAAGGTGTCCGCAGAGCCCATCTGTTGCTTCTTACATCGCGAAACTGCTCTTGGCTCCCCGTGCCAGCCTGGCTCCTGCTAAATGGAGCCTCCTGAGGTCAGGGGGAGCCAAGCAGCTCCTCATTTAGCAGAGACATTAATCAGGCTCTGTTTGGATTGGTGCAGGGTGTCGACGCCCTCACCCTCCCCTCCGTAAGTGGAACAGGTTTCTATCTTCCAGGCTCCTCTGGAATTGCAGGCTCCATGCCCTCTCCCTGGTTGCTGGTGACAGTTGCACAGATAACTGGTTGGCATCGGAGAGGGCTGGTGTGTCTGTGCTTGGCAGGCAGAGTCCTTCCTGCCTCCCAGGGATCTGCTCAACCCCATCCCCGAGGCCAGCAGCTCCTGCGTGGGACTGCCAGTCAGATGGGGCTGTGGCTTTGCTGCGGCTGATGGAGATATTTGCCTGTTTCTGTTGGTGCTTGGGCTGGGGAAGAGCAGTTTTCGCAGCCCAGCTGGCAGCCCCTGCTGGGAACATGTGAGCATGGAATGGATCTGCAGGTGGCACTTCAATGTGGGGAGGGGTTGGGAGAGGGAGACCCTGCTTGTGGCTGAGCAAGAATAATCAAGACTCTCTCTGCTCTGGGATGCTGCTGCTCCTGGATTTCCAGGGCATGAGGAACTGGAGGGGATCCTGGAAGATCGTCCAGTCCAATCCACCCAACACAGCAGGATCCCCTAGATCCAGTCACACAGGAACAAGTCCAGGACGGTTTGAAACTTCTCCAGAGAAGGAGACTCTACAACCTCCTGGGCAGCCCCTGACAGGGATCTGGCACCCTCACCTTATCACATTGATAGGAAACCACCTCTGCTCCAGCTCACACCCCTTGTCCTATCACTGGGTGCCCTTGAGCAGAGCCTGGCTCCATCCTCCTGACACCTGCCTTTTTCCATATTGATTAACATTTCTGGGGTCACTCCTGAATCTCCTTTTTTCCCAGCTCCCTCAGCTTTTCCTCAGCAGAGAGATGCTCCCCTCCCTTCACCATGCCTGTGGCTCTGTGAGGTGGTGCTGCAGCTGTAAAACACCACTGGGGCTGTGGGTTTGTGTGGGGATGGATGTGCTGGGTCTCAGACCACTTTCAACAGCTGGTTATCTTCTCTCTAGGGACAATTTAAGTAGTTCCTCATCCCTCCCTTTACCTGATTAATTCTTAGCCCATCTTCATAATTAACTGTGAAAGGCAGCAGCTGTCCTTCCTCTCCCAACACTGAGGGAGCAGCACTTGGGCTGGGACAAGGAGGATGTTTCTGGTAGCTGCAGCTATAAAGAAATAATTTGATGCTGTTTTTATTACCTGGTTATGACTGTCTGCTTTCGCTGTATTTACTTAATAGGGTCCTAAACGGCTGCCTGTCCTGTCCCTCCTTGGTGATGCCGTCTCAGTGTTTGTGCCTATGTTTAGTGGTGTGTAGGGAGCTCAAAGTAGCATTGCAGAGCAAACCAAGAGCCCAGCCGAGGGGCTGGTGGGTTAGTGCAGGAGTTTGTGCTGCTGGTTTCTATTTGTGGCCTCTGGGAAGAGGTGCTGGGGGTTTTCTAATGCAAGTGTGTCAAATCCTCCCTTTTGGTTTTTGTTTTCTGTTGAACTCATCATTTACTGGAGTCTTTTTGGGCTGAGAATTTGGAATCAGAATCACAATGTGAGAGAAAGAGAGAGAGAAAGAGCTCCTGCCACTCTTAAAAGCTCTGCCCAGGCTTTGCACTTCCCTGTGGGCTGTGGTAGAGAGCGATGATGGCGGATGGTACTGGAGATGCCCAGCTAAGAGCAAAGCTGCACTTCAAGGGTTAACTTTGTTCTCATAGCCAAAGAGAAGCAAAGGCAGCCCTGGCAGTGGAGATGCAGGAGCAGAGCATCCCTCCAAGCATCTCAAGAGTAGTCCTCTAATGCCTTCTCCTTGAGCTGCTCCTTTAGTGACGAAGCCCCAGGGGTGCTGTGGGCTCAGAGCACAGGGGGCAGCCTTCAGGTCTGCTGCCCCAGGGATGCTCTGTTCAGCAAAGCCCAGAATGCCTCTCCTCACACAATTTTCCCAGGGGAGATGGTATCTGAATACAGCTTTGCTGTCAGGAAGTAGAAAGATATTCACATGAGGTTGTCTTTATCCACACAATCCTCTTGGAGCATAACCCTCCTCTCGGCAGTGTTTCTGGACAGCGTGCTGTCATCTCCCCCTTCTCAGTTGCTGCTCGCTTGAAGGAGGCAGATGCTGCCCTCCAAGTATTTCTGCCCAGGTTCCTCTGGTCTCTAGAGCACTGTAAGCTCCCCTTACACTTTCCTCACCCTCCCAGTATTTCTCTTGGCAATCCCCCACCTGAAGCTTGTGCCTGTTCTCAGTTGTCTCCAGCCCAGGCTGGACACTACAGCACCCTGGTCGGGTGAACCAAGCACCTTCCTGGGAAAGCATCCCACTCTGTCCCTGGTTATCACCGTTGGGGAGCGCTGGAGAAAGAGCCCAGGCTGTGAGTGACAGGCTCTCGGCATCTCTCGCCGTGCTGCTGGACTCTGTTCAACAGCTCATGGCAGTGACAGTGGGGGGGGTGCATGTGGCAACAGGATGGATTCACTGGCTCAGCCATGCTTTGGGGCTGGAGGTGTTGTGAGGGGGATGCTTGATGTAGGAGCATCTCCCTGTGCCCCTGGTTATCTGGGTACCATCATTTCCCTGTGCTCTGGCTGTGGGGCAGTCCCTGGTGAGTCCCAGCTCATTTATACCTTAATGAAGATCATGGAGTGTCTGACTGCTCCACATCCAGCTGGCACAGAGGTTTCTCTGGGTTTTTGTTTGCCTTCCCTGTTTGGATCAGCAACATTTTCCCCTTTTCAGAGGTGTTGGACTGGGCAGGGGTTGGGGCTGCTCACAGGTGGGCAAAGGATTTTTGACTCTAAGATGATGGAGGGAGGGCTGAGGGAGCTGGGGCTCTGGAGCTGGGTAAACAGGAGCCTGAGGGGTGACCCCATGAATGTTGATCAACATGTGAAGGGTGGGTGTCAGGAGGATGGAGCCAGCCTCTGCTCAGGGACACCAGGGGCAGTGGCTGTGAACTGGACCAGAGGAGGTGCCACATCAATGTGAGAAGGACCTTCTTCTCAGGGAGGGTGCCAGAGCCCTGTCAGGGGCTGCCCATGGGGGTTGTGGAGTCTCCTTCTCTGGAGATGTTTTAAACCCACCTGGGCATGTTCCTGTGGGACTGGATCTAGGGGATCCTGCTGTGGCAGGGCAATGGAACTGGATGATCTTTCAGTGACCCTTCCAATCTCTAATGTTCTGGGATCCTGTGGTGCAATTAGAGGGGATTGTTGTGAGAGGGGTGATGCAGGGCTATTGCAATGGCTCCAGCAGGTCCTGTTCCCCAGCTCCTGTGTTTAATTGCTGCTCAGTTGGCGAGTGGAGCAGCCAGCATGTGTTTCGAATGAACTCTCCGCTTGAGGCTGGTTTTACCCATCACCTCGGTGTGATTGGCAATTAAAACCCTTTTCAGCCCAAGGAGAATTATCACCTGCTTTCCAGCCTGGCTCTGGTCCTCTGTCTTTTGCATTCTTCTACTATTCCCTCAGCACCTTATCTGTTGCAAAAGCTGCTGCCATGGAGCCATTTGTCTGTCCCCTTGATGAGAACCATGTCTTTGGGGAGACCATCTGGGTTTCCCCCCACCCCGTCTGCAGTCTCACAGCAGATCTGCCCTGGTTTTAGGTGCTTGTGGGGAATAAAGGGGGTGGGGAGCAAAGAAAACCCCTGTTTAAAAATAGATATTAAGAGCAAAAGAGAGTGAACTTAGCCCAGCAGTAAATCCATCCCCGAAGCTGTGGTGCGGCAGGAAATGATCTCTAACACTGTGCACCTGCATCCCAGGGAAGAGCATCCAAAAGGGGCCCAGGCCCGCAGCAGGGTCTACAGGAATGGAGCTCGTGAGTCCAACCGCTGGGGTTTTAAGGCTCCTTGGCCAGCTCTAGCCCTCTCTCAGCTTCTGGTTCCTGCCTCCTTGTGCCTCTGCCAGATGCGTTCTCCCTTCCCCTCATCCTGCAGTAAATGAACCCAGGGCTGCTAAAAAGCACTGAGGCAGCAGCTCTGAAGGAGGCTGGAGAGCGGCTGGGATGCCCTTGCAGATGCAGTGTCCGCTGCCAGGCTGGTGTTTGGGGTGATACTGATGTCCATGGTGATGCTGTTCAAGGCCCAGACAGATCTGGCTGGGAAGCATGGAGAGAGAGATCTCTCGCAGAAACCCCTGCCAGAGCTCCCCATCAGAGACCCAAGTGTGTGCACAGATGAGAAAGTGCTTACAGGGAGCTGCTCCCGGCCCCTGTGCAGAGCCTCCCAGCAGAACCACACACAGGACAGGTCCTGGCATAACCCCACGCGAAGCAGGGTGTGTGCAGCCGAGGGGAGCATCCTCTGGGGCAGGAGGCAAAGCTCCTGTCTAGCCAGGAATCTGGTCAGGCAGCTGGCAGGTGGGGTGGGTGTCACAGGCTCATTAAAACCCCAATGGGGCTGATGGTGTGTCTGGCTGAGGTGTCTCCTGAAGTGCAGGTCCTACCAGGTCTGTTGGCTCTTTGACTCAGTCACAGTGTCCGTGAGGGTTTCCCCTGACCTCTGTATACTCGGTGTTGGGATGTTGCAGGGAAAATCACAACAGAAAGGAGGTGGTTCCCAGTTCAGGGATGGATATGCTCCCTCATAATCCCAACTTCCCCAGGGAGTCCAAGAACTTCAGGGATTGGAAGGGACCTTGGAAGATCATGAAGTCCAGTCCCCCTGCCACAGCAGGATCCCCTAGATCCAGTCACAGAATCCAGAACATTAGGAATTGGAAGGGGTCTTGAAAGATCAGACAGTCCAATCCCCATGACACAACAGGATCTCCCAGATCTAGTTGCACAGGAACAGTTCAGGTAGGTTTGAAACTTCTCTGGAGAAGAAGACTCCGCAACCCCACTGGGCAGCCCTTGCCAGGGATCTGGCACCCTCACTGAAAAGAAGGTCCTTCTCACATTGATGTGGAACCTCTTCTGTTCTGGCTCACACCAGCTGCCCCTTGTCCTGGCACTGGGTGCCCCTGAGCAGAGCCTAGCTCCATCGTCCTGACACCCACCCTTCACATATTGATCAACATTCATGGGGTCAGTGCATGGCTCCTGCCTTACTCCCAGCTGAAGTTCCCCCTAAGGACACAGCCATTTGCAAAGCAGGTACCTGCCCTGACTCAGTGCTGTGGGCAGAGGTGGGCTGGTGGATGGGGATGTGTTCCCCCATCTGTTAGTTTGTAGAAGAAGGGAAGGGGTCAGCATGCCTTTGGCAGCAGAGATGCAGAGCTTGGAAAAGCCTGAAAGAAGCTGCTGCAGGGGATCCTGCTGTGACAGGAGGGTTGGACTTGGTCTTCCGAGGTCCCTTCCAACTTTCCCTAACTTCTTGGGATTTGCCTTGGAAGGGGCTGCCCAGGGGGATTGTGGAGTCTCCTTCTCTGGAGGCTTTTCAAACCCACCTGGCCATGTGATGGCCTGTGTGACTGGAGATAGGGGATCCTGCTGTGGCGGATGGGAGAGGCGCTCCCTCCCTGCTGCCCCACAGAGGTTAGAACAAGGCAGCTGTGGGATCTCAGCCGGTGAAGGTGGGGCTAGGCGTTCCTCAGCATGTCCCACATGCCTTCCCCCTGAGTTGCCACTCGGGTTCCGCTGGCCAAGTTCCCATTGTGGTGATGGAGCCAAAGGAGTCTCCAGCTGGGGAGTGTGGTGTCCCGTCCTGTCCCTTCCGAGTGGAGGAGCCTTGATTTAAGGCTCTGATTTAGAAGTTATTTTTCACAATGAGGGAGAGGCACCCGCTGCCAAGAAAAGCAGCTCCGCAAGGCGCTGAACACGGCTTGCGTTCTGTAATTGCGAACCTGAGAGACTTGGGGTAATTGACGTCTGGGATGGATTGCGCAGCATCGTATTTAATCTTGAAAAGCAGGTTCCAGGCGCGGAAGGCCCCTGCCAAGCCAAACGCAGACTCCTTCACCGGGTTCCTACCATAACTCATCCTTGAAGCTGCTCGGCGCGGGCCTGAACCTAAATGTTTGCATTTTTGATTTGCTAAGATAACACTCCTGGGTCACCCGAACTGTTCGTCGAGGAGATGGCGGCAGTTGGTGATGCTCCGGCCTCAGCCGTGCGGGAGGGCTGTGGGCACCTTATAAGCACCTTGTGGAGAATTGAGTCTGAGAGCCAGGAGCCAGGGTTGGGGCAGTGAGTTCTTCCTGATTCCCCACAGGGTCAGTGCCTGTTTGGGGGTGATCACCCCATGTTGTGGAGCTGCTGTGTGAAGCTCCCTGGCATCGAGGCAGGAGGCACAGTGAGGTCTGAACTGCTGAGAGCCCCACTCCTGAGTGTGGGTCGCTGGGTGAATGTGGGGCCAGGCTCAGACTGACCTTCAGAGGGGTGGTTTGGTGTGTGGGTTCTCCTTGGGGCATGAGTTCAGCATGAGGGTGATGTCTTTGGCTCCTAATACTGTTGTTGCAGAGGTGTGGGATGTGACCGATGCTCTGCGAGCAGAGAGGAGCCCAACCCAGAGGTCCCCCTTCCCCTTTGCCTGCTCCCATGAAGTCTCTGTCCTGCATTGGGGTGGTTTATCGCCCAGCCGTAAACATTCACTTCTGTTTGAGATAGAACAAACAGGAGCAGGAGCGAGCTGGCAGCTGCCTCCCTCCCGGTCAGAGGTAACAGTGGACGGTCTCCTCCAGCACTCGGGCTGTTTTTGTCACTGTGGAATTTGCCTAGAGCAAATCTCCCTTAGGTTGGGGACTGATCTGTTGGAGAAAGAGACCTGGGGGTGCTGGTGGCCAGCAGGGTGACCAGGAGCCAGCAATGAGCTCTGGCAGCCAAGCAGGCCAACGGCATCCTGGAGTTGATCAGAATGGGGGTGGTTAGCAGATCAAGACAGGTTCTTCTCCCCCTCTACTCTGCCCTGCTGAGACCACAGCTGGAATCTTGAGTCCAGCTCTGGACCCCTCAGTTCAAGAAGGACACAGAGCTGCTGGAGAGTGCCCAGTGCAAAGCCACAGAGATGATGGAGTAGAACACCTCCTTTATGAGAAAAGGCTGAGGGAGCTGGGGAAAAAGGAGACTCAGGGGTGAACTCATGAATGTTGATCAGCATGTGAAGGGTGGGTGTCAGGAGGATGGAGCCAGGCTCTGCTCAGGAGCACCCAGCGATAGGACAAGGGGCAGTGCGCATGAGCTGGAACAAAGGGGGTTCCCCACCAATGTGAGAAGGACCTTCTTTTCAGTGAGGGTGCCAGAGCCCTGTCACGGGCTGCCCAGGACCATTGTGGAGTCTCCTTTTCTGGAGACATTTCAAACCCACCTGGACTGTTCCTGTGCAACTGATTTAGGAGATCCTGCTGTGGCAGGGGGATTGGACGGTCAGGTCTCTTGAGGAACCTTCTGATCACTGACCTTCTGTGACACTGGGGTTCTGTAACTTGCAGCAGTGAGCAGGAAAGCCAGGGATGTGAAAGAGAATTATCCACCCCTGGCTGTGGAAATGCAGAGGCGGCTCTTAAAAGCATCAGCTGAGCTATGGTTGCTAGGGATGTCATCACTGTACACTGCTCAGCATCCTTGCCTGGAGATGGGCAGCACCTGGACCACAGTGGGACAGGGCAGGTAACTCCTGAGCCTGCTCCGAGCTGCCTCCTTCTCCACACAGCCTTGCCTCACCTCCTCCAACCACCTCCAGTGCCACAGCTGAGTGTGAGTAGGTCTGAGCAAGGCTGGTGGAGTGCAGGGCACCTCAGGTGCATTTACCTCATGCACCAGCACGGAACATGGCCTCGGGGATTAATTAGATAAACAACCATCTCGCGCAATTCCTTATCCACACGTACGAACGAGGCACCATTAAGGATTAGGCTGTCACTAACCTGAGCCCTCAGTGATTTAATTAGACAATTAGAGGGGGCTTGGGAACGCTCTGTAGTAACCAGAGATATTAACACCATTTGTATTTATGTTTGATGGTGCTGCAGAAGGGACTTGAGTTACTCAGAGCCCTGCTCCTCTGGAAACTTCCAGAGAGGAAATTCTCTTGAATCGAGCAGTCCCGCAGCAGCTCTCTCAAGCACCTTGTTGGGCAGCTCCCGGGGCTGCCGTGAGCTCTCAGGGTTGGTTGGCGGAGGTGGATGCAGAAAGTGCTGCAGGAGCAGGACCCAGCGTGGGGCTCGGCGGCATCGGAGCAGCGGTAAGTAACGGCAAGCATCACCGTAGAGCATCCCCCGCGCTACTGGCTGGAGCCTGGGATGGAAAAATCGATGCCCGGCTTAATAACTGTGTCTGGGAGAGGGATGGGAGGATTCCTCCTGCCCTGTGCAGGAGCGGGATGTTTATTGGCGCTGCAAGCAAGGGGCTCAATAGAGCCTCTGACAGGGAGGACGAACCCAGTCCTCACCCTGGTCCTCTACAGCATCTGGATCAGCAGTGGCCGAGCAGCAGCTTAGAGATATCAAATAAACTCTGGTGACTGGGGAGGGCCTTCGGCTTGTATCAGCCATGACCTCGTTTAGGATATGAGCTGGAATCCCTGCAGAAGGAAAGTCTTTGTCTCAGTGTCAGGGAGCTCTCAGCCCATTCCATCAAGAGCAGCCCATGGCCCTTCTTTCCTGTCTTCCTGAAGGTGCCGCCCTTGCAGTCTTGGCGATAATTGTGTTCTCACTGTGTTACTGCCCTGGTAACACAGTTAAACCCAAATAATCTGGGTGAAGTGGGGAGTAATTTGATTTGCTAAATAATGTCTGAGGCAGGCAGATTTATTCCTCCTCCCTCCACCCCTCCAACCCCAGGAATCTACTAGCTGAATAAACCAATGGCCATTCCTCTGTTCCTCATCCCTCAGCATGAGGATTATTCACTGGAGTGGTGGAGTCAGGCTGCTGGGAAATTAGAGGCTGTTTGCACTGGCTGGTCTGCAGAAGGGCTGGGATCCCCTCGGGAGCTCCAAGGGGATGTCCTCGGCTAATCAAAGACAAAGAGGAAGAGTGGGGTCAATGATCCGTTTGATGGAGACATAAGGCAGAGGATGCAGTGAGTGGGTCCAGAACCGAGTGATTTGACAGCAGCCTGGTGCCATCTGGTCAGGGAGAGCGAAGAAGGACACAGAGCTGCTGGAGAGAGCCCAGCACAGAACAACATTTAAAGGCACCACTGGCCTCTAAATGCAAGAGGAATCTTCCCTGGAGCCCGGAGAGTGGATGTCTGTGTGTGACCTGGTTTTGCAGGAGCTGATTAAGTGGAGAGGGGCCGGCTGAGCTGATCTGGAGGGATATTGAGCCAAGCAGTCTGGGGCTGGGGCTTTGGCAGGTGGTACTGCTCCGTTCCATTTGCAGAGGGCAAAAATGTGAGAGCAGAGTTCAGTAAAACCTGTGTAAATAAGGAATGAGAGGGGAAAAACGCAACCATGGGGAGCAGCTTCCTTTCCCGGGCTTTGTTCTGCCCTTTTTTAGGCAAATCTGCTGCTCACCCTTCCGAGCTCTGAGCTCTCCCTAAGCCTCGCTGCCCCAGCGCTTCAGAAAGGGGTTCGCGCTCCAGCTGAACCCCTGTGGGGATGTTCCCATTTCCATGGCACCTGGGATGCCGTTGCAAAACCAGCCTGCAGGAGCAGCCAGGCTCTGCCAACTCATCACAACTGGCTCTGTCGAGGGCTCAGGTGAAGTTGCTCGCAAATCCTTTTTATTCCTTGTCTATTAAAAGATGCTCAGGTTTTGGGTTCGAATGAAAGCCCCACCGGTCTGTGGCTTTGGCAGGGAGCACAGAGCACAGAGCCCTGCTCCTCTGAGCAACGAGCTTTGCCCCATTTCACTGGGATGGGCTGATGCTGGGCCAGGGCAGGTTGTGGAGCTGCCAGCAGCAGCAGCGGATGGTGGGGCGATGGCAGGGGAGATGCCGGGGTGACTCATTCAGAGTAGATGAGCTCTCCAGGCTGCCAGACAAAGAAGGAAACTGTGGGAAATAATCTCTTTCATGTGGGTTTTGGTCCCCCTTGTTGTGAGGAGTCAATGCAGGATTAACTGTCCTGTTGGAGAAGGGCCACAGGAACAGGCTCTTGCGGGGTGCCTGAGCTCCCCTTATCAGGGGGGCTTGGCTGGCGCCAGCTGCCTGTGGGCAGGGAGGTGAAGAGAGGGTCAGGTATGTTTCCCAGTGATCCCAGTGCCCCTGGATGGGCTGTTGTGTGGGTGGGCAGCCCTGCCTGTGCCAGACCTGCTTTTCTATGTCCCTGAGCTGTAGCAGCAGCAGCTGCTCTGGAGGGCAGAGATGCTCAGCAGCCCCCGGAAGCCCTGTTTCCTCTGTGCTGTGGGTGCACGGAGAGCGGTGATGTTCAGGTCAACATCTGCTCGGGATAAGGAGCAGAGCCCAGGGCTCTTGTGTCTCTTATTGTAGGCTAAGCAAATGTTGTGCACTCCCCCTCCTCCTCCAATAACTGTGAACTGCCCTGCAGCAGCACGGGGAGGGACTGGGTTTCAGCCTGGGAGTCACACAGAGAGTGTTTGCAGCAGCGGGCTGAGGTGGAGACATCTCACCCAGCTCCCTGCAGAGCCCTGGCTGTGGCAGGGTGTCCAGCACAGGGCTGGGATGATGGATAGAGCAAAGAGGAGGAAAGGCCTTCTGGGTGGAGAGAATGGCTCATCTCCTCAGCAGCCGGTGCCAAGGCACAGAGCTTGGCACCAGCAGCCGGTGCTGGGAACCTGAGCTGCAGCTGAGTGAACCCTGGCGCTGTCGGTGATGGAGCAGGCAGAGCCAGCACGGCCCCAGCCATGTGCAGGGTGGGGAGCGGAGGGTGCCTGTGTGAGCAGCCACTGGCTCTGCTGCCAACTGAGGCCGCCGCTCGGGAGCCTGAGGAACGCGATCTCATTGCAAAAACTGACCGAGGCGGTTGCATTGGGACTATGGTGCTGAAACTGTCTGCTCTTGTTTGCTCAGCCACCAGTATCAATTCACTGTCTGCTCCCCCCAGGCTGGAGCTGCTCCTTTTCTCCCCAGTGATTGCTCCTGGTGTTTTGCAGTTGGCTGGTGGCCTCAGGTCTCAGCTGCCCCCCCGCAGTTGTCACCTGCAGAGCCTGATGTCCTCACAGCAGGGCCAGGCTTGGATGGCTTCTGATGGAGCAGAGCCCTAGGATCCTGCAGCTGGGCACCACTGACAGCCCCAGGGGACACTGCGGGACCTCCCCAGCTGAATCTCAGAACATCAGGAATTGGAAGTGACCTCGAATGATCATCTACCCCTGCCAGAGCAGGATCGCTGGCTTTGTCCTCACTGTGAGCTGCGGGGCCGATGGGGGCTGTGAAATGGGATGCCCAAGGTGCAGCAACGAGGTGGATGAAGGAGCCATCGTCCCCTGGTCCTCTGGCATGTGCAGGTGTGGGTCACAGTTCCCCAGCTCTGACAGGCCTTGCTTGGGGGCTCCAGGGTTAGTTGGAGGGGGAGCATGGAGCTGGCGTGCTCTGCAGTGGAGCAGGGAGTTGGGAGCTCCCCTGCTCCTGCCTGGTCCTAAATCCCACCTCGCTCATAGTGATGCAGGGAGCCCTGCGCAGCCCTGCACTCAGGCAGGCAGCAAGGCGCTTTCTTCCTCCCTAGGCACCTTCTTGGGTTGGGGCTCTGTTTGGACAGATCCTGCAGTGAAGGGGGGGTGAAGACAGGAGGGGCTTCAACCTCTCCAGCTCACGCTGGAAGCAGATACCTGCCTCTGCTCACAGCTGTTCTGCAAGCTCAGAGATTCTCCATCCACCCCAAAGTAGGGCAGGAGCAGTGCCATGGGGGCTGCTCTCTCCTTGAAGCAGGCAATGGGCAGTTTGTCTCTTCCAGCCAGAGGCAACCACCTCCCTCCATGGCAGCCTCTGTGTCCCTTCCATCTTCCTCCTGGCAGCGAAGCTGTTAATAAGCCTCCTTTTGCTGTGATTCCACCTAAATTACTGTTTTAAAACAACTACAGATGTGCTAAATTGGCTCAGCATAATAGGATGAGATGGAGAATAAAGGTTCCCCCAGTGGGCTGTCGCCAGCACAGGTAATTTATTACCTGGGTGGCTAATTATCCGCTTCTCAGCTTTCCAGGGCGAAAACGTCTTGATATTTCCTAGTTAAGGAGCCCTGACACGAGGGGAATGACCAGACATGTGCATAGGAAACGTGGTGATTAAGTACCTGAGAGATGAGGAACGCGAAGGGAAAGGCACTCTGCAGCCAGGAAAAATGAACTGTGCGATTGCCCTGGTGCTTGGGGGAGCGGGGAAGGGCTGCCCCTCTCCTAACTCCAGCAGCTTCAGGCACTTGGTGCGGGGAAGCTGCGGCTCACTGAATCCCGAGCTGGGGATAGTGAGGAAAACAACCCCAAAGCAAGAGACTCCTGTAAATGAAAGAGAAGAGACTGTTCCAGGGGTCTGCTTGGGCACTTGGACTAGGAGGAGAGAGCCCCAAGTCCTCCCTGCAGCCTCCCACGCCTGCCAGTGGAGGAGGATCCCCCCCAGGGGGGTGAGAAGGTTCAACAGGGGAAGGTTAGACTGGCTAGCAGGAAGAGATTCTTCCTGAAGAGTAGTCAGGCACTGGGATGGGCTGCCCAGGGTGGGGGTTGAATCCCCATCCCTGGATGAGTTTAAAAGTCACTTAGATGTGGAGTTGGGGGATCTGGTTTAGGGGTGACCTTGTAGAGTAGGGTTGCTGGTTGGACTCTATGATCCTGGGGGTCTTTTCCAACCTGAACGATTCTCTGATTCTAAGGTCTCGCCACCAGCCCTGAGGGAGCACTTACTTGCTCACCCCAGACATGCTGTGGCAAGTGGAGATGAGGAGCACAGGTCCATCACCCTCTCCTTTATCAGTCACTTAGATAAAGGCTGATGCTGGCTCAGTTGCTCTGTCTGAGAGAAGCTGTCTGGCCACTGCCATGCAGCACAACAGGCCAGTTTGCTCCCTGTGGTGTGAGGAGAGAGATGGCTCCTGGAGCTGCTGCGTCAGCCCCTCAGAGGAGCCGGGTGTCCTGCTTTGAGTTTGCAGAAGGTGATAGGAAACCTCAGCCAGGAGGTTCCTTGGGCTATGATGGGACGGACAAAGCTAGAAGACCACAGACAGGAGGTTCTTTAAGCTGGGATGGGATGGATGAAGCTGGAAGACCTCAGCCGGAAGGTTCTTTGTGCTGGGATGGGACGGGTGAAGCTGCAGTGGTGCCCTGTGTGGATCATGGGAAGGAGTGGGATTGAAGGGACCTTCAAAGCTCATCCTGACCAACCAGGTTGCTCAGACCTCCAAGATCCATTCTGACCTGGGATGGTCGCAGGGACAGTTGCATTATGGGATCCCCATTGGTGTTCCCATGTCACCCTGACCTCTGAGCTATGGTGGGGGGGGTTGCCCTGCCCCACAGCCCCCAAAGTGGGGGTGAGGAGGTCAGTGGGAAGGCCGGGTGTGGGTGATGAAAGGGAGAGCCAGGTAAATGAGGCGCTAATGCGAGTGGCCTCTTCCCTAGGGAGCACAGGCTGTGGGATTGCAGGCCATGCCCGCATGTCTTTGGACCCCACAGCATCCCCAACACACCGGCTTTGTGCTGCTTCATCCTTCAGCTTCTTCCCTAATGAGAGATTAATCAGCCTCCTAGTTCCTGCCTGGGAAGTTGTAAACATGCAGGGTTGCTTCCCTCCAGCACCATCCCAACCCCCTTCTCCAGAGCTCAGCCCCAGATATCTCATGGGACCACTCGAGAACAAAGCTGCCCCATAGTTCCTGTGGGGAATTATCGGGAAGCCAGTGAGCTGAGATAGTGGGGCTTTAAATAGCCACCTGATTGCACCTTCTCCAGCTTTGCGGACCCCCTCCCATCCTGGGGTGAGCAGAGGGGGCCACTGTGTCCCCTGGAGCAGGACCCAGTCAAGCTGAGGGTGTCTGAGTGGGGATGCTGGCTCCCTTGATTTGCACTTGGTGAGAGCCCCAGAGCCTGGGGGGGCCAAGCAGCAGATGTCCTTGCCGGGATGTCCTTGCTGCAACGTCCTCCTGCCATCTGCATCTGCGTCCCAGGCACAGAGCTGCGAGGGGAAAGCAGGGTGGGCTCAGCCCAGGCAGCCGCATCCCTCAGCCTGGGCGCTGGCCCGTGGCTGCTGCTCCTGTTGGTGTGACAGGAGCTCGTTTTTTTGCAGTAAAATATGAGGTTTTGGTAAAGGAGGATTTAATTGGCAGGAAAACCCTGGTGACTGATTGCTGCAGCGAAAGGGGCAGATCCCCCAGCCTTGTAGAGCAGGAGCAGCAAGCATGGTGGGGACTGACCTGCTGGAGAGCAGCACAGGAAAAAGGGACCTGGGGGTGCTGGTGGCCAGCAGGATGGCCAGGAGCCAGCAATGGGCCCTGGTGGCCAAGAAGGCCAGTGGCATCCTGGGGTGGACCAGAAGGGGGGGGGTTAGTAGATTGAGAGGAGTTCTCCTCCCCATCTCCTTTGCCCTGCTGAGACCACAGCTGGAATCTTGTGTCCAGCTCCAGGTCCCTCCGTTCCAGAAGGACTCAGAGCTGCTGGAGCCCAGCATGGAGCCACAGAGATGAGGAAAGGCTGAGGGAGCTGGGGCTCTGAAGTTGGGAAAAAGGAGCCTGAGGGCTGACCCCATGGATGTTGATCGATTTGTGAAGGGTGGGTGTCAGGAGGATGGAGCCAGGTTCTGCTCAGGGGCACCCAATGATAGGGCAAGGGGCGGTTGGTGTTAGCTGGAACAGAGAAGGTTCCCCATCAATGTGAGAAGGACCTTCTTTTCAGTGAGGGTGCCAGAGCCCTTGCAGGGGCTGCTCAGGGGGGTTGTGGTCTCCTTCTCTGGAGACATTTCAAACCCACCTGGCCATGTTCATGTGTAACTGGATCTAGGGGATCCTGCTGTGTCAGGGGGACTGGACTGGATGATACCTTGAGGTCCTTTCCCATCCCTAATGGTCTGGGGTTCTGTGAACCTTGGCCCAGCGCAGCAATAGGGCCAGTTCCCATTCACCCTGTGCCATCATCTGCCTGGGGAGAGCTCTAGGAGGCTCCAGATTTGGTCCAAACCCTACCTGCTCTACCCCAGCATCCCTATTAAGCCCCATTTACAGCACAGCTGGTGCTGCATCAAGGGGCTGCTTGGAGCAGCTGTGCCAAGGGAAGCCTCCTGGTGCCAACCTCACACCTTCATACTCTGATGCTCAGCTGGTGGGACCGACAGGGCTACTGGTTTTGCTTGTTTCCTCACAGAGGAAGCATTCAGCTCCAAGTGTGACTTGTAGCTGCTCCAGAAGTGAGTCACTGCTTCGCAGTGGAGCTGAGCGCCGCGGCATAATCATAAATAAATAAAACTGGCTTCATAGGCTGGAAATTAAATGGATCCTGTCCTTGTTTGCACGCCCTGTGATTCATGCTGCTGCTTCTGAGCTCGGTTTTGCTTCAAAACCAGGGTTTGAAGCCCTGCAGGGCTCTCGGAGTGCTGCGGGTTCGGTCAGTGCTCTGGCGGTGCCTGAGGACCATTCCTTACCCATGTGCTGGATGTTGACCCCAAATCTCACCCCTCAGAGCCTCCTCCTATCCCTGTGTCCTTGTGGGGCTGCTGGCAGTAGTGACAGCTGTGAAGGTCCTGGGCTGGAGCTGCTGAGTGTCTGCGGTTTGCTGGGTCCCCTCCATCCCCACCAAGTCTGTGAAACCACCCAGAGCAGGAGCTGAAGCCAAACCCCAAAGCACAGAAAGGTCTGGGCTGATGCATATCTGACAGGGGCTTCTCACTGAAAGGGCTGGTCCCACCTCCTTCCTCTAGCCCCTGTCTCCTGCTCTCCTGCAGCAGCAGGGGTGTCTGGACAGAGGGGCTGTGAGCTGGGTCAGGCACTAGATCCCATCAAGCCCCTTATGTCCTGTGTGTTTCCCCACCAGGATGCTTCTCAGCTAGTTCACCTCCCTAGTCTGACTCACCAGGAGCACTGGAACAAGCAGCTGAGCCCAGGGTGCATCTGGTGTCTGAAGATGACCTTCAGGAACAGCTCCTGTGCCCTGGGCTCCCGTCCTGCCCTTCTTGGGGCATGGCCTCTAGCAGCACAAAGCACTCAGGTACATAGAACAGGTATGAAGGTGCCTTGTGCCTCAACCTCTCCCACCTCCTCCTCTTCCTCAGCCCCGTGGGCAGCTGGGCACTGGGTTAGACCCAGCATCACAGACCCATCCTAAGATACAGAGCCTGGGGTGGGGGGGGTTGCACTTTAAGTGGGAGTGGGGGATGCTTGGAGGCATCCGACCAGTAAAACCCCCTCCCATTTAGTAGGGACCCCAGTGCCCACCCAGCTGAGGCCCAGGGAGGCAGAGAGATGTGGCAGGGTGAGACCTGGCCCCAGGGTCTCTGAAGGAGCCTGGCAGCCGCATTGTTCCAGCCAGAGGAATCGGGACATTTCAGCTCCTGATCCTCCTGCGGCCACCCCTGGCTCCTGGGTGTCTGGGCTGGGCTGCAGAGCTCTTGGCTAACAGTGGCTCAGGAAGGCTCCTGGGTGAGTAGGTCAGCACAGGCATCTGGGGTCACTTTAGGATTACCCTGCTCTTCATTTAGGTGAGAAGAAATGAAGTCAGTGTCGCTGTTCCCCGGGGCTCTGAGGAGGCAGGGGTAGGGAAGAGGGGGCTGAGCACATCCCCTTAGCCTGGAAGGCAGAGGAGACCCCCTAACTCCATGTGTGTGTCCCCCCCCCTTCCCGTGCCGTTTCCCACACCAGACTCCAAACCATGGAGCACTGGGCTCACATACTCCCTAAAGCAGAGATCAGGTCCTCCTGGTGACTTCCAGCCTGAGCCCTCCAGTGCAGGTTGTGGTCCAGATCTCCTCCTGGAGTGAAGCACCTGCAGCCACCAGCTCTGGCAGAGCCCAGCTCAGGCTGGAGCAGGGTGGACAGGATGGCTGATGGGTTTCCCAGCTGGCTATAGCCTGCGGACTGCGAAGCCCCCTTCCCCACTGCTGTGGCATCTCTGCTCCTCAACAAGGAGATGCCAGCAGTGCTGCTGATGGGGGCTTTTACCCTTCAAAAGGTGATTTTTCTAAAACCTGGAGAAAAGCCCTGGGGGTGGCGATTCCTCTGCGGGAGTTCCTGCATGCTGCGGCTGCTGGCAGGGACCTGCATCCTCCGGTGCTCCTTGAGCAGGTCACTTGACCCTGAACACAGGACAGAGCAGGTGAGAGTCCCAGAGTCTGAGGCCATGGACGTGTACAGTGATGCTGGACTAGGGGCTGGGTCTCCCGTCTCTCAGAGCACACATGTGAGGGTCTCATGAGCAGCTTGGGAGCTGAAACCCTACTTTAGTGCAGGCAGGCCTAGCCAGTCTGAAAGCAGTTTGGATCTGTCTTTGAACCCGTCTCCCTTCCAAGCCAGGTTTGGCTCCCAAAGGAAAAGCAGGCAAACCAGACTAAACATCAGACCTCAAACAGCAACTGCAGAGGTGGCAGCCCATAGCCACAAGTGCTCTCCTGCCTGCAAACCCACACACCCACCCTCCATCCCCCCTGCATCCACCTCTCTATCAACTCCAGAATCAGGAGCTTGGGTTGGGGCAGACTGCTGGAGGGAAGACCAAGTCCAGTGTCCTGCTAGCAGTTGTTCTGGGTGCTCCGTTGCCTCTGTTTAGCCAGGGCAGGAGGAGACAGAATCCCAGACCATTACAGATTGGAAGGGACCTTGAAAGATCACCCAATACAATCCCCCTGACACAGCAGGATCCCCTAGATCCAGTCGCACTGGAACATGTCCAGGTGGGTTTGAAACCTCTCCAGAGAAGGAATTTCCACAACCCCCTGGGCAGCCCCTGACAGGGCTCTGCCACCATCGCTGTGAAAGAAGTTCCTTCCCAAATTGATGTGGAACCTCCTCTATTACAGCTCACACCTGCTGCCCCTTGTCCTGTGGGTGCCCCTGAGCAAAGCCTGGCTCCATCCTCCTGACACCCACCCTTCACATATTGATCAACATTCATGGGGTCACCCCTCAGGCTCCTTTTGTCCCAGCTCCCTCAGCCTTCCCTCAGCAGGGAGATGCTCCCCTCCTCAGTCATCTCTGTGGCTCTGTGCTGGGCTCAATCCCTGGGCAGTGGCCCAGCAGGAATCACAGGGAGGCTTTGCTCCCCCTGATTCTGCTGGAAAATTAATTTTTTTTTTTTTGTTTTGGGAGGAGTCCAAGAGGCTTTGAAGTCCTGGGAGGGATCTGCTGGCCAGTCAAAGCCTCCTCTCCTTTCTCTCCCTCGCTCAGGATTTCAAAGCTGCGGCGCTGGGATGAGGCCAAGGCGAGGGCTCCCAAGGCAGAGGGGTTTGCCCAGCTGTGCTGGGGGAAGTCACCCCACAGCGCTGTGAGAGAGAAAATCCAGGCTGTGCCCCTGTGTGCTCCCATCCCTACTGTCCCTGGGCCAACACCAGTTGTTGGAGGATCCCCTGGTGTCAGGGACAGCAGAGAGACTGGAGCCATCCCGCTGTCAGCGGGCTCTTGCTGTCCTGGCACGGGGTGGCCCTGGGCCCTTCTCTTTATCTGCTGGGCTCCTCCTCGTTCCTTGAGCCACTTCTTTATCGCATTTTGAGCATACCTTCCACTTGACTTGACACCAACACATGTACAGTCACATTTCAGTGATGCCTGACAAATTAGCTCGGTCCCAGCCAGAGATTAGCTGCTGCTCTAGCCTTGTCCCTGCACTGTGGTGCAGGGAAGGTGGCTGGGGCCCCCTCCTGGAGCACCCTCCTCCTCCCCAAGCTGCTGGGGAGCATCTTGTCCTTTTCTTTCTCTAGGAAGGGTTTTTTGGGGTGCTGCACGAGGAGAAACCCTTAGGTGATTCAACTGCTGCACTGCTGGCACCACAGGTCTGAGTCCTGGAGCACAGAACCATTCCAGCTGGAAAGGACCTCTAGGATCAGCAAGCCCAGCCCTCATCTCAACAGCTCCCTAAGCCCCCTACCATGGCCTCAAGGGCTCCAGCTACTGTATTCTTAAACCTCTCCAGGGATGGGGACTCCAGCACCTCCCTGGACAGTCTGGTCCTGTGCCCAACCACTCTCTCAGCAAAAAGCTGCTTCTGAAGATCTAATCTAACCCTCCCATGGGAGATGCCACAGGGGAGCCAAACAAGGCTGTTCTGCAGGAGGGGCCCCACACTGAGCCCACAGAGTTATTACTGCTGGAAGAAGCCTCCACCAGCTCCACCTGCTCCACTTTATCCTGTGCATCAGGCTGCTAACCCATCCTCGTCAGCTGTGTCCTTTGCCTTCTCCTCACCTCTCTCCTGGGGAAGCAACTCCACAGGCTCCCCGAGCAGCTCCTTCTGCCACCTGAGCTCCAGGCAGAGCTGTAAAGGTTTCCCTTCTGTTTGAGTTTGAGTTTTCTCTACTGCAGCAGAGCACCATTAGCACCAGTTTGAGCTCCTTTCCCTTAGCCCCCATTATGGAAGGAGCTGGATGAACTGACTTACTGCTCCCTCCCACCACAGCCCCAGCCAATTCCCTTTAATACCAGTTAAGGGGGGCAGAGTTTGTGGGATCCTGTCAGGTTCTAAATGGTCTTAGGCACCGATTGAATATTCTCCTGTGAAAAGTGCTGCTGGCTGAACTCCAGCTGCCTCCTGCGCCCAGCTTGGAGGATGAGGGATGGAGCTGACTTCCCACGGGGGGTCACTGGGGAAATGGGGTCTGGGTGTCCTGATCTGTTTCATTGCAGCCTTGCCCACAGGCACCCGCCCTTTCCTGGCAACCAGGTACAGGCATGGGTGGGATGTGCAAGGCAGGAGCACCCCAAGCCCTGCTCAGAGAGTGGGGAATTTGCCAGACCCCAACTTGCTCCCCCCAAAACCTCCTCTTTCCTCTACCCCCTGCCCTGGGCTGCAGAGGAGGATGGAAGGTGGTGGGGTGGCATCTCTGTCCCTTGGGGAGGCAGAGCTTGTGTCAGAAGAGCTGTGAGAGTGTCTGGTCAATGAGCATCGGTATGCAGAGGGGAGAGGAGACTGGAAAGTTGGAAGGAAACGAGGAGAAGGAAATTCAAAACCCTTCCCAGATCAATAAACAGGGGATAGGGGGTTTTTTGACAGATGAAGTCATAACAGAGCCTTCCTCATCTTCTCCCCCATTTCCAGCCCTGCAGATCACAACAAGCTCCAGTCTCGTGTCCTCTGTGAACCCAGCGAGCGCCAGCCTCCCAGCCCCACCAGCAGGACCTGCTGCTCCTCCTGCTCTGTTGGGGCACTGGTCCCTGCATCTTGCTGGGGGAAAGCCCTTGGAATGCAAAGTGGGTGCTTGTGGGTGTCCCCTGCCACCATCCTCACCTCATCTTCCCAGCCGCCTGCATTGCCCCTGCTCCCAGCCCACTGTGCCGGCAGCTCTTGAGCCTCCCCTTTGCTTCCAGTGTTGTGGTGTCTCTGTGGCTTCTCCAGCAGCAGCAGGTGAGTGACAGGCCCCCTTCCCCAGTGCCCCCCACAGCCCTGGGTGAATTAAGGGGAAGGGTCAAGCCTCACGAGTCTGGCTGCAGCCACCTCTGCTGAATCTCCAGACTTCTTTCCTGACTTCTTCCCAGCAGGTGTGGTTGGACTGGTTTTGCATTACAGAAGGAGGGGAACTCACTCAGCCTTTCCCCACAGTCACCCTGTGCTGGGTGCCCATGAAACTGGGCCAGTTGGGTCTAAACTGCAGATACTTTGTATGTTTACGAGGAGCCAACAGCATTGCAACTGGATTGGGGTGTTCCTGGCAGCCAGAACCACACTGGGGAGCACTGAATGCTGCAGGAGCAGCACTGGGGCAGCTTGCCTGGCTTCAGCAACCTCCTTCTGTGTCTTGGGCTGGTAGAAGAGACGTTGAGCCCATGGAGACGGAAACCTGGAGTTCACAAGCAGGATCCACTCCCATGAGTTCTTTAGAATTTGCTGGCTGCAAACCCCAAGGGAGCGGCTGGTCATGAATCTGTGGGATATCAAGAGCCCCTCCAGGCCCATGGTGAGGGGTGTCTGGGGATACAGCAGGGTCAGCAGGACAGATGCAGCCTCCAGGCATCACCCATGGGTTACCTTGGGAGGGTGCACACAGTCTGTTGCTGGTGGGCTGCATGGTCCTGGTGTCTAAGAGAAAAGGTAAATGTGACTTTTAAAACTCCCCCAGTCTGCTGGGTTGTAAAAAAGTATTGAGTTTCTTTTTTCTCTTGTTCGGTCTGTGCCAGGAAGTGGCATCTCACACTGGGCACTGGGGGAAGGGGCACAGGATGGCTGTGGGAGCATTTGTGGAGCCCTGGGATGAGTTGAGGGAGGAGCAGGAGGTAGTCTGGAGCCCTGGGATGGGTTGAGGGAGGAGCAGGAGGTAGTCTGGAGCCCTGGGATGGGTTGAGGGAGGAGCAGGAGATGGGCTGCGCTGAGAACTCCTCCAGGGACATCCCTGAGAGCAGATTTGTATAGCCCCCCTGCCACACTGTGAAAAATTGACATCTACTGGTGAGGACTCGCTTTTCCTAGGCTGCCCAGGGGGATTTGTGTAGTCTGCTTCTCTGGAGACATTTCAAACCCTCCTGGCCATGTTCCTGTGCAACTGGATCTAGGGGGTCCTGCTGTGGCAGGGGGATTGTACTGGCTGATCCTTCAAGGTCCCTTCCAATTCCTAATATCCTGGGATTCTATGACCCCCAGATGCCAGGCTGGGCTCATTTTCTGCCATCCCAGCAGCTACTGGTGGTTGGGAACCCTAGAATGATTGAGGTGAAAAAAGCCATCTGAGCCTATCCAGCTCAGCCTGGGACTTAACAACACCCCAGCTACCAGACCAGGGCACTCAAGGCCACAGCCAGGCTGTCCTTCAACACCAGGGATGAGGACTCCACCACTGCCCTGAACCGTCCATTCCAGGCTCTGACCCCTCTTTCCGTGAGGAAGGGCTTCCTAATATCCAACCTAACCCTCCCCTGGGAAGCAGGAGGCAGGGCTGTCGCAGCGCAGAGATGGAGCAGGATTCCGGTGGGGGAAGCGCGGGAGCTGCAGCAGGTACCGCCGGCAGCGCTGCCAGGGCAATTCCCCTCCACCCACGGGCTCCGGGAAGCCCTCACCTGTCAGTCAACCCCTTATTTACATGAATTCCAGTTCTACTCCCAGCTTCTTTAAATAAAACCGGAGCAGGCACCTTCCCGCGGCGCAGCAGCTGATCGCAGTTTGTCACAGCAGCGTGCGGGAGGCGTTAATTCCCCCATCACTCTCTGACATGTTTTATCATCAGTTATTAGAGCAGGTAGCTGCGGTGGGCAAGCGGCTGATAAACTGAGCCATCACTTAACGCTCCTCTCTGCCGGATTAGCGAGGAGCGAGACGCATTTCCTCTGCGCAGCGTTAATTACGGAGTCGGCGGAGGGGATGGAGCTGGCTGCATCCTTCAGGTTAGCGATGGCTCCTGCCCGGCACCTCGGGGCAAGGCACAGGACCTGCCCCGCGCCGCTAACTCACTCGCCTGGCTCCAGGTAGGCACCGCGATCTGGGGCTCTGGGCTTCCGCGGGTCGGCCGTGCTCTCCTAGCGAGGCTCAGGGCGCTGGGAACGCGGAACGCCGACCGGCCGCCCTGGGGAAAAGTCCCAGCGGGGCCACAGCAGGTTCCTGAAGCAAAGCTGAGCTGAGCGACCTGCAAGCTGCCTGGAGGTCGGCTCCCCGCAGTTCAGTCGCTTTGCAGCTCATTGGGCTGACTGGGGTGGGGGAAGTCTGTGTGGTGATGAAGACCATTGAGACAGTTTGTGTGGGGCTGGCTCAGGGCACCTCATTCCCTGCTGGGCCATCTCCAGAGCCGCAGCTCTTGCAGTTGCTTTTAGCACTTCCCCCGCATTCAGGCACGGGGATGGGCTGCCCGGGGTGGGGGTTGAGTCCCCATCCCGGATGGGTTTAGTAGACATTTAGGTGTGGTGTTGGGGAACGTGGTTTAGGGGTGACCTTGTAGGGTGGGGTTGATGGTTGCACTCGAAGATCTCAAAGGGTCTTTTCCAACCTGAACAATTCTATGTGATGCTCAGAGGGTTCCCCACTGCTTCCTCAAGAGACCCTTCACTCTTCAGCTTCAGGTGGCTGTGAGAGCACTTAGAAATCCCAAGGAAGGGAGAGGGGACATCATCTGCCCTGGGGCAGAGCAACTGCAACCATTGGGGTGCTGGGCTGGAGCGTGAGGGAGGCAAAGAAACCCAAGGAAATGAGACAGGGGCTTCTGAAAACAGAGTGTCTCCTCCCTTTGGGGGAGTTAATGACCCTTCTGGCAAATATCACCATCAGGCTGGGAGCTTGTCAGGAACCCTCACGTTCCCCCGATGGCCGCCGAGCTATTGCTCTTTCTCACAAATTTATTGCTGGCTCTGGAAATCATCTTTTAATTCCTGCCCCTCTGTTCTCCTGTTGCTCTGCCTCTGCCCTGGTCTTGTTCTCCTGGCTCTGCCCATGGAGGCTGCACAGAGAGGAGTGTGTTGATGATTGTGCTCTGGGTACCGGGGGTTTTCTGGCTGCCATGGGGCTGTCACAGGGCTCTGACCCTTTACAAAAGCCAGAGGGGTCTCGGGGCTGCCTGCAGCCCCTCACCCACCCACCCCTTGGGATGGGGGCTGCAGGGTCATAGAATCACACAGAACATTAGGGAGCAGAAGGGACCTCGGAAGATGAGCCAGTCTGGTCCCCCTGCCACAGCAGAATCCCCCAGATCCAGGCGCACAGGAACAGTCCAGATGGGTTTGAAATGTCTCCAGAGAAGGAGACTCCACAACCCCCTGAGCAGCCCCTGACAGGGCCCTGGCACCCTCACTGGGAAGAAGTTCCTTCTTACATTGATGTGAAACCTCCTCTGTTCCAGCACAACCCCTTGTCCTATCACTGGGTGCCCCTAAGCAGAACCTGGCTCCATCCTCCTGACACCCACCCTTTCCATATTGATCAACATTCATGGGGTCACTCCTGAGTCTCCTTTTTTCCCAGCTCCCTCAACCTTTCCTCATCAGGGAGATGCTCCCCTCCCTCCATCATCTCTGTGGCTCTGTGCTGGGCTCTTTCCAGCAGCTCTGTGTCCTTCTGGAATTCAGGAGCCCACAACTGGACACAAGATTCCAGCTGTGGTCTCATCAAGGCAGAGCAGAGTGGGAGGAGAAGAATCCAGGCCTTCAGATTCTCTGGGGACACTGTTGCTCACCGGCCAAAGTCATTTGAGGTCCCTTCCAGTCTTTAACGTTTCTATGATTCCCACCTGGCCATGTTCCTGTGTGACTTGGTCTAAGGGATCCTGCTCTGGCATGGGGATTGGACTAGATGATGTTTCAAGGTCCCTTCTAATCCCTCATGTCCTGTGATTCTGTTATTCCTGCAGGTGGGCTGGTGGCCAGGAGTCCAGTGAGGGTGGGAGATGCTCAGGATCACTGCAAGCTGCATGGAGAAACCAGCTCAGTGCATCCCACTGCCTCCTCTCTACACCCACCCTGCCATCATCGCAGAGGGTGAAAACATAAGAATAATCTCTTATTAACATCTAAATTATGAAGAAGGGAAGGATGCGGAGCAGAGGATGGAGGGGATGCCCAAACACCCCAGGCTGATGTCACGTCTTGTAGCCAGGGGCAGGAGAAATGCAGTGCTCTTCCCTCACCCCCAGAACAAAAGGGAAAGTCCCCAGGAAGAGATTTGAAGGGGAAAGTGAAACAGCCCCCACGAAGAGAGAGGAACAAACCAACAAAGCAGAAAGAAGGGGAGATAATCCCCTCATCCCCCTGCTGTCCCCAGAGCTGTGTCTAACAACTCCTCTCTTCCCTCCGCTCCCCAGCACCAGCCAGGCTCCCAGAGCCATAAAACAGGAGTTGGTGGCGTGTTCAATCGATTACTCCCCTAATGCAGTGTTTTTGGAGACAGGTAATTTATTTCAGGCTCTGGGTGTCTGCATGCAGGCAAAAAAATCACTTCAGAAATCCTCTTTTTTTGCTTTCCAGACCTTTTCTTGCCCCTGTGCCCCCCGCCTCCCCCTTGCAAGTCCCCCCAGACAGCAGTGTTTCCCAGGGAAAGGTGCAGCCCTTCCCACAGTGAAACCCAAGGCAGGTAATGACTTTCTCACCCCATCCATAGTGCTCCAGCAAGTGCTGCCTCGCCAGCTGCATCCCTTTCTTCTGGAGACCAGGGGGAGGGGGAATTGCCAGCACCCTCTGATTCCTTCTCTAGCTGGAAAAAAAAGGCAGATATGAACGGAGCAAGTGTTTGTGGAGATAGAGTTTCCTTCAGACTGAGGGGCTGGGGGAGAAGGGGCTGCTTGGGATCTGCAAAGGAGCAGGTTCCTGAGCTCCTGCTGTGCAGCAGGGTCTGAGCCTGGGGCTGGGCTGGGACCCCACTGGAGTTTGGCCGCTTGCCTGGGAACCCTGGGGCTGAGGTCCTGGGTGCTGCTTAGCCCCACAGAGCCCAGGTCCAGCTGTCACCTCAGGGGTTTGTCCTGGGAGGCAGAGAACCAGGGTGATGGCTCAGAGGCAGGAAACCTAGGGATCCTAAAGAGTCCCTTTGCGCAGTGTTGGCTGTAACAGGAGTTCCCGGCCCAGAGTCCCTGGGCTAGCCGGTTTCAGTGGGGCTGGCGGGCTCTGGGCAGCTATTGTTCCCAGTTAGGGGTACTGGGAGAGGGTTTTGTTTCACAATGGAAGAGGCTTTAAGAGGGGAAGTAACAAATATCAGGGAACAGGGAAGGAAGAGGGAGGGGGCTGTTACTGAAGGACTGTAAACTGCCACCCAGCCCAGCACTGCCAGGGCTCCTCAGTGAAGCCTTCACCCTGGTCTGGTCAGAGGGTCACTGTGTGTGGGAGGGGGGTGAGGTCTGCTCAGCCTTGGGGTGCTGCCAGCATCCCATGTGCCCCAGAGCATCCTGACCCAGGGGATGGGCAGGGACCCCACGCACCCACCACTCTTCCCCTGCCTTTGTGCTCTTATTCGTGATTCTCCTTTGCTGAGGATCCCAGCTGCTGTGGAGGGCAGGTTCCCCACCATGGGAATGGGCTTCAGAGGAGCCCCTTCTGCTCTGGGGAGGGTGGGCAGCCATCTAGTGACTTCTGCTTCTGAGCAATGAGCCCACCTCTGGAATGACTGCAGAGCTTGGATGTCTTCATCCCACTCCTGCCAACCAAGGCTTCCATGCGCTGGTGCACTGGGAGGTCCCCACCATTCTCCCACATCCACAGCCAGGTTCTGCCAGAGGGGGGTGGCTTCCCCACTGCATTGTGGAGGCTGGAGAACATAGGGAAGTGTTTTCCACCCCAAGAGCAGCTGGCTGTGCTGTCAGACCATAGCCCATGGGCTCCCGGGCTGTAAATCCCAGCACAAGTTGGCTGACGGGAAACTCAGGGGCAGCAGGAAGATTTTATTGATGAAACCTTAAATATGTTTTCTGATGCTCCCAAGTGAGGTCAGAGCCCATTCGTGCTCCCTCCCTCCCACCACCCGCCTGTCCTCCTGCAGCAGGATCAAAGCCTGCCCCAAGCTTTTCCATCTGCCCCGCTGGCCTCCCCTGGGCCCCATGGCCAGCTGGCTTTGCCCAGCCCTCACACAGCACCCCCAGACCTCCCACTTCTGAAAGGAAGGTGGTGGAGTTGGGCCAGAGGAGCAATCTGAGAGCAGCTGCCTCACCTGCCACAACTTCCCCTGGGAGGATGGAACCCAGTCAGCTCTTGCACCCACAGGGAACACCATGGGTGCTGTCGGTGTTTGCACAGCGGAGCTCTTCTTGCCACAAAAGGGATTTTGGTAGAGCCTGAGACAAGTTCAGAGCAGAGTCAAGGCTCAAACAAAGTCCTTTGCAAGAGCTGTCCTATGTCACCCAGCTGCCTGTCACAGAACCATTCAGGTTGGAAAAGACCCCTGAGATCACCAAGTCCAACCACTAACTCAGCTCTGCCAAGGTCACTACCAGACCAGATCCCTCAGCACCACATGTCAATGGCCTTTACACACCTCCAGGGATGGGAATCTGACCCCTCCCTGGGCAGCTGTTCCAAGCCCTAACTGCTCTCCCAGTGAAAAGGTTTTTCCTGATGTCCAGCCTAACCCTTCCCTGGAGCAGCCTGAGGGCGGTCCCTCTTGCTCTGTCACTCATGACCTGTGAGAAGACACCAGCACCCACCTCCCTACAATGTCCCTTGAGAGACTTGTAGGGAGTGATAAGGTCTCCCCTCAGCCTCCTCTTCCTCAGGCTGAACAGCCCCAGCTCCCTCAGCTTCTCCCCATCAAACTGTGTGTCTAGCACCTTCGCTAACTCTGTTGCTCGGTGTCCCTGCCAGAACCAAGATGTCCCCGCAGCACCATGAGGAGTCATTTGCCATTTCGCAAGGAGCATCCCAAGCCCTCAGGTTGCCCACAGATCACCGCCCCGGGGCAGCATCTCAGCCGCCAACAAACTACCCCACTGAGAGTTTGAAGAAGAACGACAGTGGTGATGAAGTGGCTGAAGGGACTGAGTTATGAAGAGAGATTAAAAGAGCTAAATCTGCCTGGTTGGGCCGGCTGATCCTGCAGCAAGGGGGAGTAACTGTCTACAGGTGTATGAAGGGTGTAAATCGCAGCTCGGGTGGGTTGTGAGGGGTGACCCTGCTGGGTTAACAGGGAGAAAGAGGCAAAAGTGGAGCCCAGGATGAAACCACCAGCCAAGGTCTGCTGAGGACTCTCAGGCTGATGAGGCAGGAGCTTGCTGAAGGCTCCAGAGCCGCACATGGGGGAGCTGGGCTAGGGTGTGGGGGTCCCCATCATCTCCTGAAGGAGATGGGGAAGGCTGAGCAATGAAGGAGGTTCAGGGCTATGTGAGCAAAATATGACCCTGATGAGAGGTGGATGAACCCACAGCAGCTGCCCCACTGAAGACACCCCATTTGCTGTCCAAAGAAAACATGAAGTGTGGAAATGGGGCTTAACTGCAGCAGCAGGACCATCCCTTTGCAGAAGGAGGACAGCACTGCCTCTGCCCAGAGAGCCTGGCAGGGCTGGGAGGAGCAGTGGGTAAAGCTGGGGTGGTGCTGTGGCAACATGGCTGCAAACAATCTAATGTCTCTGCTGCTCAGGAGCCACTTGAGCTGCTGGGGAGGTTCTGATGGATTCTGCAAGATGGTTCCTCAAAGTACTTCCTGGCTCTGCCTGAGGCCAGTTCTGAGCGAGCAGGATGAGGAAGAAGGAGTTGGCACCTTCTGATGCAGCCCTTCAGGGAGAAGGGAAAGTTGCTGGCAGCTCCTGGCTCCTCAAAGCACTGCTGCTGATGGGGCTTTGCAAATATTTGATCAGCCCCGTCTCTCCGTGGGGACTGGCCTCTGCCCTGCCCGGTGCCTGCCTGAGCTCAGCATTTGCCACCACTGAGCCCTGGCGCCAGTGTGAAGTCCCTTTCCCCTGGAACCAGGATGGGTGCAGGGCTCAGAGGATGCTGCACAATTCACTCAAGACATCTCCAGTGCCCATGCTCATCGCTCCTCCTCGTGTGAAGCTGCGTTGACTGGCACAGGGAGAGCGCCCTGCAGTTGCCTCACTGGCTGCTTTGGAGGGGCTGAGGGATCTGGGGCTGCTCAGTCTGGGCAAAAGGAGGCTGAGGTGAGACCTCACTGCATTCTACATCTCCCTGAAGGGAGGGTGCAGCGAGGAAGGGGTTGGCCTCTTCTGCCCAGGGACTGGCAATAGGACCAGAGGAAATGGGGTCAGGTGGTGCCAGGGGAGGATCAGATGTAATCTCAGAACAAACTTCTTCCCAGAAGAGTGGGGAGCCCTTGGTACAGGCTGCCTGGGGAGGTGGTGGAGGCACTGTCCCTGGAGGGGTTCAACAGCCAGGTAGCTGGGGTGTCTGAGGAGATGGGGTAGGTGTTGGGGGCTGTAGGGTTGGCAGTTGGACTTGATGATCTTGAAGGTCTTTTCCAACCTGGATGATGATTTTGTGACTCTCTGTGTGCCAGCAGGACGAGGAGAAAAACCTCCCCAACCCCACCTCCTGCGAGGGATGGGCTGCTGGGTGCCCCTCAGGTTGGTTTCCTGGAAGGTGCTTTGTTGTCTCTAACATCTGTAGGCAGCAGAAGCCAAATGAGGCAGCGCTGGGAAGCTGCCTGGAAGGATCAATTTCCTATCCCCCGTGTGGGTTGTGGAGCTGGTTGGGAGCCCAGGCTGCAGCATCTGCGCAGTGACCCGTGCAGCGGCTCTACCTGGCTGCTCACCCCCCTCTCCCCATCCCGCGCGGCCCCGAGTCCCCAGCTTTGGGACACCATCCCGGCTCAGCATCTGCCAGCGGGCTGGGCCAGCTCAGCTCTTTAAATGGTAATTTCCCGTGAGGAGCTATCAGGCTGCCCGTTTCTCTCCTCGTCAGCCCAGCCTTTGGCTCGCACTCGCAAGTGACAAACGATGCCGGAGCCGCTGATTCCGGCGTCGCTGGAATCCTCGGCTCGCTGCGGAAAGCAGCGGGTTCTTTGCAGCCGGCTGCTCCTCTTCTCTCTCCTCCCCATAACTGCAGCCCGACGCGCGCCGGGGCGGTGGATTCACCACGCAAATAGTTCCGCGAAATCTCGCGAAGTGCCGGTTACCGGAGCCTCTGGTGGGAAACGACGGCGCAGCCGACGGAGCGGCGCAGCCTGGACTGGCAGCGCGGGCGCTCTGCGGGCAGGGGGCACGAGGGGCTCTGGGGACGCGACATCACCCCCACGGAGCACCGCTGGACCTGGGCACCGAGCAGGCAAGACCAAAGGCTCTTGGCACGGTTCTCCCCCCGCTGCACCTGCGATATTGCTCTGGCTCCCGGAACAATGCTGTTGGATTGGAGGGAGTTCAGAGGAGGAGCTGGAGGGCATCGTTTGCACGAGGAGTGGGAATGGGGCCCGCCGGCAGCAGCCCTCATCGGCACTCGCAGCACCCAACGGTTCCCGGTGCCCGCAATGCACGAATGAGCCCCATAGCCCCACAGAACCGCCTGCGGGTCTCCCGGGAGCCAAAACACCCAGGAGGGATGGGAGCTATTTCAGGTGGTGACTGGTGAAGGCAGAGGAATGAGAAAGGGAAGACCTGGGCTTCCGGGGAACTGGGCTGAGTCCCACTGAGCTGCAGAGACGGGTGGCAGTGGCTCCTGAGTGACCTCCTGTCAGTGTCAGTGTCACCTGGTGATCTGTCTGTGGAACTGGAGCCAGAGCCAGAAGCCTCATCGGGTGAAGAGTCCCAGATCCCAAAGACCTCTTATTTGGGGAAGCGCCCAAAGTGCACAGTCAAAAGGACTGACCTGTTGCTGCATCTTCCTCCCAGCCCACCCAGGTCCTTTCTGTCATCCTGACCCCTCCAGGGTGGTCCAGATGTGGTCTCACCAGGGCAGACTATAGGGGGAGGAGAACCTCTCTCGATCTACTAACCACCCCTCTTCTAATCCACCCCAGGATGTGGGGTTGGTGGTGCCCTATGGGGTTCCTCCCACTCCAGTGAGCATCCACCCAGCCAGAGGTGCTGGGGTGAGGGCTGCAAGGGGGAAGTGACACCTGGGGTGAGGGTCTGGTCTGTGGAGGGAAGGTGATCCCTGAGGAGAGAAGTCCTGGAAAAAAGGGGTTTGGTGCTTGTGAAAGATCCCATGGTGAAAGTCAAGGTGAAGCCTTTGCTCAGGACATGAGGAGGGGTTGGGAGAACAGCAGGGACTTGGAGGCATCAGGGGTCCAGGAGACCTCTCACCATCCTATCCTCTTAAAATACAAAGCCTAGAACAGGGCTGGGGGTGCTTTGACCTTTGTCCCCTGCACTCTGCCTGTTCCTGCAGTGTGAACCGGAGCCAGGTTGGTGGGTTTCTGGCACAGGGGAGCAATAGATTGAATTACTTGTGTGTCCAGCGCTTAGGAGTGGAACATTTCTTTTCCACATGTTCCTGCAGCTGCGTGACCCCAGGAAACCCAGCAGTGGGGTCTGTCTTAGGAGACAGAGACTGGGGGGGGAGGAGTGTGTGTGAATGCTTCCCCCAGCCCGTCCTTGTCTGTCCTGGGGGATAAAGCCCCACCAAACATGTCCACGTCCTGCCGAAGCCAACCGGCATAAACACGGGGTATTTATTCATCACAACCCCATAGGGTGAAAATGCAGCCTCAGGGGTGCTCAGTAGCCCCCCAAGTTCAGGAGACCTGCCTGGGGAAGGGCTGGGGGTCTGCTGGTAGGAGATGCCTAAGGACAGACCTGCAAGCCGGTCTTGGGAAGCAGAGGAATGTAGGCTGTGGGATGTCCTCCAGCAATGGTACTTCTCATGTCTCCTGGCCAGGGGCACAGGTTTGGCTCAGGATCCATGGCCCATGTCACAGAATCCCAGAAAATGAGAGATGGGAAGGGACCTCGAAAGATCACTCAGTCCAATCCCCCTGCCACAGTAGGATCCCCTAGATCCAATCACACAGGAAAATGGCCAGGAGGGTTTGAAATTACTCCAGAGAAGGAGACTCCACAACCCCCAGGGCAGCCCCTGCCAGTTGTCATGCCCCATCCATGTCCCACATGCCCCATTCATGTCCCACCTGTCCCATCTGTGTCCCACATGCCTGTGGGAGCAGGTGGCAGTGCATTGGGAAAGAGACCCCCAGCTGTATAATTTGGTTCAGGAGGGACTGGTGCATCTCAACTGCTGGCAGCCAAAGGGTCTAGGTGATCCTGCTGTGGCAGGGGGATTGGACTAGATGATCTTTCAAAATCCCTTCCAATCCCTAATGTTTCTATGATTCTATGACTTATCCTTTCCATCCTCTGTGCTGTCACTCAGCATCTCACAGTCCAGCCAGAAAGGAAGGAGCCTTTGTTGATAACATCTGGGGCTTCCAGTGCAACAAAAGCAGAGGGTGACTTGGGGATTCTTTCTTGTTGCTCATTTTGTTTTGTTTTAGGGAGAAATGTAGGGTGAAGAAAATGTTTGTAGGGTAGGACCCTGTCTGACATGGAGCCTTGTTACCCAAACAGCTCCCAAATTGCTGCAGTCTGGACCTTGAACGGGGCTCCTGCACCTTTTTGAACTCTTTTCCCCAGCGCTGACTTGAAGCAAACTCTGCAGAAGCCCAGGATTGGCACTTGAACCTCCCGGGACAGAGGCCAGTGTCAGCTTTGGGGTGATGTGGGGTCAAGGATCACACGTGCTCTCAGGTCCTGTTCCCATCCCTCCCAAGGTAGTAAGATCCACCTCCTCAGATCCTGCCCCACCCAACCTGCATCCTCCCAGGGAGACTGTGGTGGTCCCAGTGGGACTATGGGGTGAGGAGAGAAGGTAAGAAAAGGGCCCGGGCGAGGGGCTGAGCTGCTCATCACCCCTAGGACAGCCTGTGGCTGATGGGGTGAGCTGCTGGGAAGCGGAGCCTGGCCCAGCACGTTATCACTGGCACGGAGCTGCAGCACTGGGCTATAAATAGGAGCTTGAAGGGAAGACAATTAATCTTGGTGCACGCTACTGTCTGCACGGGCTGGGACTGGTTTAGCAGCCTGGAGAGGTGTCCAGCATCCATATCGAGCTTTAGCCTAGCGGGTCTGAGGCTCTTTGCAACAGCTCCTGTGGGGATGAGCAAGGAAAGGATCAGTCTCTGCCCCTGACTAGAGGAACAGCAGGATTTTCCCCTCTGCTGGGACATCTTTGTCCCAAAAACGTCCTCACTGCAGCCCAACAAAGCAGTTGTGTGCTCTCCTGCCATGTCCTTGTGCCAGGGGACCCTGTAGCGGGTATCGCCTCCCTCGACATGTTACCCACCCGTAGGATGTGTGTATTTGGGGGGGGGGGGGGGG